>JABEVN020000391.1:0-32812 GCA_013146195.2 Codonopsis lanceolata | reverse complement strand
GGTGGCAATGGCTAGGCTGGTTGAGTTTGTACATCTTGTTTTTAATAGTGCGCTTGGACTTGGAGAAGCGGCGGCTTTGTTGTCGAGGCTTGGCGAGGCGGATTCACGTGGCTGCCATGGCCATTCTCCTTTGTGATTCAATTGTGTCACGAGATCATGCTCTCGGGCAGTACCATTGATGATTTCCCTTGCATCACGTTGGTGCACGGTTTTGACTAGCATGTTGAGGCGGTTGCTCTTCTTCACATAGAACACGTCCTTCCGTGGCTGCTTGCCATGCGACAATCTTCTTGCCAGTGCGAACCCCGGGGTGCTTTTTGGAGGTAGGTCATGGCCGGCTTGCGGCCCGGTTGTTGCTTTTGCAGTAGCGATGTTTGCTATTCTTACCGGCCATTCTGTCGGTGGTTAAGAAATTTGCGGCGTAAAACTTGAAAAAGGTGGGGAGGTTGATGTTTCGACAGCGGAACCAAGCGATGTGGCAAAATCCTCGGCTTGGGTCGATACACTCGGTGGGTAGGATATGCGGGCTTGAATGCGCTTCACTTGAACTGGTGAGCAAAGAAACGAGTGGAAGTGCGAGGCGGGGCCTCGCGAAACCTACAGGCGTGAGTAAGTATCGTGTGAGAGCGAGAATAGCGAGAACTTCGAGGAAGAGGCGAGAATGTATGAGAGCATGTACCTTTGCGATGTCGGTGGAGGAGTATTTATTGGCCTTTTGTGTAGTTGAATCCGGTGGGATTCGGTTCTTTAGTTATCTTGTCAACAAGATTGGAACCACGGATTTTAGACATGATACAATGCCCACGAGATATCGGGGAGCAGATAAGGCAAGTGTCTGCTCACGTATGACAATCTTCGACGGATCTTGGCGGGCAAGCTGACGGCTTCTGCGATTAGGATTGGGCGGCATGATACTGCCGCATGCGATGGGCGATGTATTGGGCGGAAATATATTACATAAGAGCCCACAGTCGGGGCAATTTGGGCATGTCCGAGCCGGGTTGAATCGGGGAATATCATGCTCGCTACTTGATCTTTGTTATACTCATGCTGTTGGGCTGTGGGCCTTATAGGGTTTGTTCTCGTGGCCAGAGCCTGGCGATGATAGCTTGTGCTTTGCAGGTGACAGGGTTCGGCCGGGTATATCACTATAATTAAAGAAAGGTTAAAGTTTGATTTGAACTTTGGCGGGGACTATTATGTATTTATGTGGAGTGTGCTTCTTGTGATTTCTTTACTTCTTATCTCTAATTAGAACATGTGGATGCATGTGCATCGGTATTGTAAATTGCTAGAACAATAATAATCCCTCGTACGTTCTGTACGCTATAATTAAACCATATCACTAACCTTAAACCTAAACTATAACACTAACCTTAAACCTAAACCATAAACTTAAACCTAAATACTAAGCAACTTAACCTTAATCCTACTAAACCATAAACCTAAACCTAAATCTAAATCATAACACTAACCTTAAACCCTAAACCCTGACTCTAAGCGAAACAATAAACCTAATCACTAGCAACCTTAATCACTAAACCTAATCCCAAACCTAAATCCTAAATCATAAACCATAACACTAAACCTAAACCATATATAACCCACGACTCTCAAACTAAACACTAAACACTAACATAGCCTTGATCCACAAACCATAAACCTAAACCATAAGCGTGGCGGCCGGCAGGGCCGAGGAGGTGGAGCAGGGGTCGGACATAGTCAGGAAAACAAGTGGACAAATAACAAGCAAGGACTCATTTCAAGCTTGGAAAAACGTGACCCAACATTAGAGCGTAGCACGCCTCGGCAGAAAAGGCCGTATTTTTAAAACTTTTAAAACGATAAGCAGTTAAACAATTAAACCAAGTCATCGGCGACACTACAAGCGGAACCCAAGCTATCAGGTTATGGACGAATTAGGAATAAGAGCTAATAGGATGCTCGTGGAAGACTTAAGCGTAGAGGAATATTAACAAGGTAACAAAGCTAGGCTTACAATGCTTAGGCACAAAGGGATTACAAGTACTACAAGTGATATAACTACAAGTAGCTAACAAGAGTTACAAGATCAAGTTCTATACAAATCCCATAGTCTAATTGACTTGCTTTAACCCATCGTCCTTACAAAATACAAAACAAGAGGAAGAGGACATCTAAACCACCTCTTCAAATATCAAGCGGCGCGCAAAGGGCACAAAGCACGAACACGACAAATCTCATAAGCGAGGACCTGTCTTGCTAGGATCTACTTGATAAGGGGAAAGGGTAAGTCATAAAGACTTGTAAGCTATCAATCATGCATGTCATGGCAATATGCAACATCAAGGCAAGATATCGTCACATAAGCATAGAGGTCATATATCAAGATGCACATTGTTTCACATAGGTGCGCATAATTAGATCACATAGGATAAGGATATGGAGGCCTTAGGGGCCGTAGTTCTGGCTGGCGTTATCCGGAATGTGGGTGTCGAATGTGTGTAAGTACATCGATCTTCAGGAGATGCCCGGGATAGACACACCAATGATGCTCTAATGGTTGCACAAAGGGGCTACTTCCCCCAGCTTGGCCACTTGATGGAGGCATGTGTGGTGAGAGCAGTATGCCACGGTGGACTCATGCAAATGCCAAGTAGTGTTTACTTAACAAATTATCAAGTAGTGAGCGAGGTCAACAAGAGCGTCTCGTTCATGACAAGTAAATTATTCTCATCAATAATCAAGTAGGATTGAGTTCGACAAGAGCGAACTCAACATGTCAAATAGGCATTCCATTACATGACATCAAGAATCAAGCACGGTAATAAATCCAATTCTCAAGAGTCTAGAATTATCATCAATAATCAAGCGAGAATGAGTTCGACAAAGGCGAACTCAACATGTCAAATAGGCATTCTATTATATGACATCAAGAATCAAAGCAAGGTAATCAATCAAATCTCAAGAGTCTAGAATTATCATTCTTAGAGGAGCGTGTTTAAGAACGTCGTAGGGATTGATCATTGAGCGGTATTGTTCAATGGCTCACTTAAGTTTGACTCAGGATGAGTCGATCTCTAACAATTCATCCAGAGTTAAGATGCTAAATGCATCCAAAACCCTTTCTAAGTTCTCGTATCGAGTAACTAGGCCGTTAATCCACTTAACAACCATAGTCAAGAATTATCATAAGTTCAACATTTCATAATTCAAGGGAACTTTAGAATCAATATTTCAAAAGTTATCAAGAGCCAATAGTCCAAGAACATTAGTTATTCCTAGGAAGACATAGAACACATTTGATTCTAAGCATAGTACCCAATCAATAGGATGAACAATCCATAGCATGTGAAACCCTAGAATTCATAATCTCCAAGAGTTGTCAAAAGTCATTAGTCCAAGAACATTAGTTGTTCCTAAGGAGGCATAGAACATATTCAATTCTAGGCATAGGACTCAATCAATAGGATGAACAATTTGTAGCATGTGAAACCCTAGAAATCATAATCTCTAAGAGTTGTCAAAATCCATTAGTCCAAGAACAATAGTTGTTCCTAAGGAGGTATAGAACACATTTAATTCTAGGCATAGGACTAAATTAACAAGGTGAACATATTATTCAAAATCTCAAAAGACCAAATCATCATCAATCATGGCATGGGCATGGTAGGAGCATGGGAATCATAAGAAGAGGGGGACATGGCATTTCTAGCATACAACCTAAGGGGAATCAATAGCTTACCTTACACCCAAGAAAAGATGGAATGAGCACAAATTATTCGGATGGAAACGTGCTCCTCGACGATAGCTTCACTTCGGTGGTCTTGGTTTGGCAATCGAAGGTCGGGAGCTCGATCTATGGAAGAAACACACACTAGTCTCACATTTCTCTACACACACAAGGCTTGGAGAAGAGAGAGAAGAAGATGATCTGAAAATGGAGGTTTTAGTTTGATCAAAAACAATGGGAGGCTTTTATATTTATGCATGAAGTGGGTGGAATTCCACTTGTCACAAGGAGAAGGGTGGCCAAATCCACTTGTCAAGAGGAGAGGGATCAAGGTTAGTGTTAATCTAACTTGATTAGGGTCTAATAGGGAGGTTTAAGAGAGGTTTAGAAAAGGTTTGGATAGGAGGTTTGAGTGTAAAAGTCGAACAACATCAAAGCAGGGGAAAAATCAGTAAGCGGCTCTCGAGAAGATGGCGGGCGCCTCACAAGAAGCAGCGGGCGCTGGGAAGCTGAGGCTGGAAGCTGAAATTGAAATGCTCCCAGAAGTTGAGCGGGCGCCTCACTAAAGTCGGGCGGGCGCTGGAATGCTGCAGCTAAGTTCATGACCATTCTTTTGAAAAGTTACCGGACAGTCAATCTTGTAAAATCGACCATAAATCTCTCACAACTCCAAATGAGGTGATTCATGATTTTTCTGAAACTAGACTCATTAAAATATATTTTAGAATTTTAAATTACTCCATTTCGACTTATATTGATCAATATATGGTTACTACAAGTTCAAGTACAGAAGTTGTTTTCCTGAAAACTGAATTCTGGCACAGCCGTAAGTCAAGACCTAATTGAGGTACTTAGACACCTTGGAAAATTACCAAATTTTACAGAGAGTATCCTAACATATTTAGGTAAAACATACTAAATTTTTAGAAAATTATATTCAGTGGATTAGTACCAGAATTTTCCCGAAGTTTGCCCAAAAACATGACTGGTTTGTGAAGGGATAAATTGGTCATCTCATAACCAAATGCAACAAGTCTGTGAACAATGATTGCAAGAATGATAAATACTAGTACACTTGGTCTAGAACTCAAATGAACTTCTCACAAGTTTAAAACACAAACAATACGAGCAACAAGGAAATCGCTAAGGCCAAACAAAGCAAGAAAGTTTCTAAACTTCCAATCAAGCTTACTATGATCAAGGTGAACGTTCTAGGTCATCTATGAAAGACAATAGAACTCTAACAAGTCTTGGTTGAGTTCTAAACATGCTAAGGCAAACACTCAAAGCACAACGGCAAGGCAAGCAATGCATAGAAGGTATTCAAGCAACTAGGCACGTAATACTCTAATGTGAGCATGACATGGACAAATAGAAGTATCTAACATGTTAAGGCATAATACAAACATGTTATTAAGGTATAAAACAAGTAATGGGTTTGGGTTCTCACAATAACACTAACCTTAAACCTAAACCACAACACCATAACACTAACCTTAAACCTAAACCACAACTCTACACCTAAACACTAAACACTAACTTAACCTTAATCCCTAAACCTAAACCCTAAACCCTAAACCCTAAACCTAAACCATAACACTAAACCTAAACCATAACTCAAAACCTAAACACTAAACACTAATTTAACCTTAATACCTAAACCATAAACCATAAACCATAAACCTAAATCTAAACCTAAACCTAAACCATAACCATAACACTAATCTTAAACCTAAACCATAAACCTAAACCTAAACCTAAACCATAACACTAACCTTAAACCTAAACCACAACTCTAAACCTAAACACTAAACACTAACTTAACCTTAATCCATGGAGGAGATTTGGAGCTAGTGGGCCACTGGGGAACTGAGAAATCCATGGTGGCCTCCGAAAGGGCGAAGAAGAATAGAGCTAGCGCCTTAGGAAGCGGGACAAAGCATACGACGGGGTCTATTAGTGTAAATGAGCATTTTGAACGAATAATATGTACTTTTACTTTTAATTTATTCAGTTACATTTGTATTAGCTTGCGTTACTTATTGTTTGAACATGTATAGTTGGGATGTCATGTTGATGCTATGAAATCCATGACTTTAATTAGTATACTTGATTGATATATCTTGTTTATGTTATTAAAATAGTTGGGGTGGGAGGTGTTAGTGTAAATAGATATAAATTAATTATGGGGGGTGTTAGTGTAACATTTAGTTACATTTGTATTAGCGTTGCGTAACTTACTGCTTGAACATGTATAGTTGAGTAGTCATGTTAATGCTATGAAATCCATGATTTTAATTAGTATACTTGGTTGATATATCTTGTTTATGTTGTTAAAATATTTGGGGTGGGAGGCGTTGATGTAAATAGATGTAAACTATAGGGGGTGTTAGTGTAACATTTAGTTACATTTGTATTAGCTTTGCGTAACTTATTGTTTGAACATGTATAGTTGGGTAGTCATGTTGATGCTATGAAATCTATGACTTTAATTAGTATACTTGGTTGATATATCTTGTTAATGTTGTTAAAATAGTTGGGGTGGGAGGTGTTAGTATAAATAGATATAAACTATGGGGGGTGTTGGTATAACATTTAGTTACATTTGTATTAGCTTTGCGTAACTTATTGTTTGAACATATATAGTTGGGTAGTCATGTTAATACTATGAAATCCATGATTTTAATTAGTATACTTGGTTGATATATCTTGTTTATATTGTTAAAATAGTTGGGGTGGGAGGTGTTGGTGTAAATAGATGTAAACTATGGGGGGTGTTAGTGTAACATTTAGTTATATTTGTATTAGCTTTGCGTAACTTATTGGTTGAACATGTATAGTTGGGTAGTCATGTTGATGCTATGAAATCCATGACTTTAATTAGTATACTTGGTTGATATATCTTGTTTATATTGTTAAAATAGTTGGGGTGAGAGGTGTTAGTGTAAATTGATATAAAATATGGGGGTGTTAGTGTAATATTTAGTTACATTTGTATTAGCTTTGCGTAACTTATTGCTTGAACATGTATAGTTGGGTAGTCATGCTGATGCTATGAAATCCATGACTTTAATTAGTATACTTGGTTGATATATCTTGTTTATGTTGTTAAAATAGTTGGGGTGAGAGGTGTTAATGTAAATAGATGTAAACTATGAGGGGTGTTAGTGTAACATTTAGTTACATTTGTAATAGTTTTATGTAATTTATTGCTTGAACATGTATAGTTGGCTAGTCATGTTGATGCGATGAAATCCTTGCTATTTGCATGAGCACCACTCATTTCATTTATTTTCCATGTTAGAAAAGTTCATAGAGAAACAGAGAAGAGTCACTATTTACACTCCAACATGATCATGAAATAAGAGCTCCATAACATCGTTTTTAAGAGAATACAAGAACAAGAATAGCATTCAAATACCTTAGATGGTTTGGGCTTATGCGATCTGGACCACTATTTGCACCAACTAAGAAAGTTTGATAAAAGTCAAATTAAGCTATGTTTAGTATCTGTATGAAATTATTTATTGGAGCTTTTACAGGTGCTTTTATTCATATACGTTATATTTATATACGATATACTTGATGTTAATTCTGTTTGTTGCAGCAGTTCATACTGGTAAGTGTAGACCTAACTAGATTCCAATCCTAAAAGGATTTTAACTTTTCTAACTCTATGCAATGACATTTTTTCTGTCCGCAATGTTTTTCTGAAATTTCTCATATCATTGTTAAATTTTATTTTGTTAATTTAACTCTATGCATGAGCTATTTTATCAGAGTCGTCTTCTTCATGTGACCCCTAAGCACCGAAGAAGTGGAAAGGGGAAGAATCGCTTCAATTTTGATGGCACCAAAATTCGGATCCATCGTTTTGGGTAGTTGATGGCACCCAACATTGTTCGACCGCGGTTTCTCTGTTTAAAGGTTTGTCATTATCACATATCTTCAATCTTTATTGATTACACTTCCATTTTTATGCTTCCACTTCTACTAGAAACGAATAATCAGTCAGCGAATAATCAGATGTTAGTTAAAGTTGCAAATAATTTGAATGGCTTAAAAGGAGGTATGAAAGCTGATATTGAAGATTTTATTGATGGATTTAAAATTAACATAGTCCATTAATTATCCTATTAACACTACATCTAGGAAAAAAGAAAGTTCATGGCATTATTTATCCTATTAACACTACATCCTGGTGTCCATCAGCAAGGCTTAACATAGTCCATTAATCTTGTTCTCAACTACTAATTCATTTTATTTAAAACGGAAACTCGCCTAAAGATATTGTGAGAACAAGAACTATAAAAGTGCACATGGAAGTAAGACCAAGACAAGTGGTGCACACCAAATTGCCATAACTGGCTTTAAGGAGTTATTATACTTTGAAGACGAAAGAAAGAGGATTGCACGTCCCACACCCCACTGCAAATATCCTGTCAGAGCATATGATTGGATTTACCATCTCCATAGGCCATATCGACTTAAACCAACTACTTGATGCAGGTGGAAAGGAGGGAGGAAAAGGAAGAAATCCAATGGCACAGCTAATTAAGAAAGTAGTATGGCATCAAATAGCCATGATCATTGGCAATTAGAAGTTTAGGACAACAGTCACCATGCTATCTATCCAAGGTAAAATGCACCCATGTACACTGCATCACCACATGATCCACATGTCCACATGAATTCACACTTCAAACATACAAAATTTTCACTCTAGTACAGACTTGCAATTCTCACATCATCGCATAATTTGGTTAACCCTTACAACTTCTTTTCTGTTTTTTAATTTGAAATGTTACTCCCAGTCCCAGTAACCCAAATTACTGGGACAGTAGGACCTCCATAAAGTCTATTGGCTTGAAAATAATGATTTATATTTGCAATTTATCCAAAGATTTATTATACTTCACGATATTCCACATACCCTGGGATATCATTGGCTTGCATGCATGGTGTCCCTTTTTTCTTTTTCTTTTTTTTCATTTTCTTTTAAATTTCTGTTTTTTAGACAAGCAGAAACTATGGTCAAGCTGTTCGGCCATGATTTGTTTGGTCTGTTTGAATTCAGTTCAAGTCAAAATAAACAAATTAGTAAAAACTAACAATTCTTATTATATTTCCTATCTCAGGAAATCCCACATAACCCTTTCATTTTATTTCCTATCCCACATGCCATGTTTCCAATTTTTATTTTCATTTTTTCTCTGCAACATTTAATTTTTCAAAGCAGGAGTAAAAATGATCCAGTGGTCTAGTCCAAATTCATAGATCCCTCTAATCTCCCATGAGAAAGATCTTTAATGAGTAAATGAGTGAACAAAACTGATCTATTCATGTAGCCAAGAAACCTCCTTTGGAAGCAATCTGGGAAATGAAAAAAATGGTTCATCAACACAACCGATTATTCGAATCTTCAACTTTCACAACACAGCTAGATACCATTCCCATTATCAACCCCACAACTCCAACGACAACTACTCCAAAGGTAAATACACAGAGCCCATTCCCACCTACCACCACCACCCCCACAACTTACACTGATCCAAGTAAGAACCAGTTACACTAGTGACACCATTTTTGGCTTCCTTTCTCAACGCTGTGATAACTTACAAGATACGGTCACCCAAAACATTCTTATTTCGAGATTTCTAATTCAGAATGAACATCAAAATGTTCCGCAATTGCATAACCAGCACAATTGGAATGAATATAAATTATTATTATTCAATAAAAAAACGTAGATGCATCATTCTTGCATAGTAGCTTAAGAGGTAAATCATTGGAGTACATAAATGAACTTTTTCTTTTATTTTATTTTTTTAACTAAAGACTAGCAGAAGGTAAAGAATTCCAAATGTATTTTGATGTCTCCCTCTGAAAAGAAAAAGGGGTTGAATAGAGTAACATCACAAGTCACTAACTGAATTTTTTCAATCATCTGATATTGGCAATATTTTCTCTCTCAAACTTGTAACAGGTTCAGGAGGTTACTATGATCGAATGGAAAAATGACTAACATTATGTTTCTCATTACAGCCTTAGCCCGCCAGTGAATCCTACTCCCATGCCTATCAAGCGATTCAGAACAGTACTGAATGACCCGTGCATAACTACAAGTAGTTGCAGTGACAATCATGCAGTTGCTAAGGTTCATCAATGATTTATAGGCATCCTGATAAGACTTTTCAAGAGCAGAATACCAAGTTGTCAAGCCAACAGAAATTTCATTCAGTTTAATTGCTCTCCAATCTGGCCAAATTTCGACCGGTACTGGTGCGTCACCGGCTCCTTCAATCAAATTGTTGACATTGATACTGAATCCTTGTTGAAGCTCTTCAAACACTCCAATATCAATTGCAAGCTCAGCTGTTAATTGATCCAGTTTAGTGGAAAAATATAGAGTTTCACCGACATTCGCAGCAAGTTGGATTGATTTGCATAGATCGTCCGCCTCATCCTTGATTATGTCGAATCCCTTACCCACCGCATCCATAGCCTCTTCAAAATGTGGATAATCAGAAAACAATGTTTCTATTGCTTGTTGCGGATAGTAAGATAGAACAGTAGTTTTTTTCATTGAAATAGGTACTTGACCATTAATAACAATCGAAATAGAATCTGGTTTCACCATTGGAGTCAGAAAAGAGAATGACGAGCAGTTAAGAGCGTGAGTTTTAATGATATTCTCATCTACCCCGTTTAACCAATTCAGTGTAGGTTTAAGAGGTAAATCATTGGAGTACATAAATGAACTTTTTATTTTATTTTATTTTTTAGTTTAACTAAAGGCTAGCAGAAAATAAATCTAGTCATATTTTTGATGTGGGACAGAGGGAGCTCTCAGTTCATCTCCTAGAATGAAGGTAAAGAATTCCAAACGTATCACCAACCCTTCTCCTTTCACCCTTAGCTCATCGACGGTTAATGGTTTTGATCCGTCAGGCTATGGCTCAGAACCAACAGCCACACCAAGCTCAGCAGTCACCCTGTCCTACAACCTACTACTGCTCTTGACAGTGACTTCTCTAATAACATCGCTAAACAAAGGAAAATGAAGGTTCTCATAACATGATGGGATTCACTTGACCGCCTACATTACTTAAGAATTTCTGAAGAGGCACATGAGAATTTCCGACAAAAGATAAATCTCAAACCTTACAATAGAAAACAACTACTATTCAGGTGCTAATCACAAGTATACACAACAGAATACAACTTTATTGAGTTAACAAATATTTATTTGGTTAGAAAGTATTAGATGTATTAGAAGTATTAGAAGTGCCTGTATTGCTGATGATGATTAAGCCTCCTTATTCTTCATGTCCTCATGCTTATCAAGTGATTCAACACCCTTCAGAATGATCCGTGTATAACCACATCTTGTGGTTGCATTGACAGTCATGCATTCAATAAGGTCCATCAATGATTCATAGGAATCCTGATAATACTTTTCAAGAGCAGCATACCTAATTGTCAAGCCATGAGAAATTTGTTTCAGCTTCTTTGCTCGCCAATCTGGCCAACTTTTGACAACCGGTACCGGTGCGTCGTTCATTTGACGAGCTCCTTCAATCAAGTCGTTAACACTAACACTAAATCATTGTTGAACCTGTTCAAAAACTCGAATATCAATAGCAAGATCAGTTGTAAATTGCTCCAATTCAGTGGAACAATCTACAGCTTGATAGACATTCGCAGCATGTTCGATGGATTCGTATAGACTGTCGACTTCGCCTTTGATTTTGACGAATCCATTACGCACGGCATCCATCGCCTCTTCAAAATGTTAATAATCATAAAACACTGTTTCGATTGCTTGTACTAGTTGCAGATAGGAAGATAGACCAGTAATTTTCGTCATTGAAATCGGTACTTCACCATTTATAACAATGGAAATAGAAGCTGGTTTTACCAGTGGAGTCAGAGTAAAGAATGACCAGCAGTTAGTCGCTTGAGTTTGAATGAGTTTCTAGAACCACTTGAGCATAGGTTGATATCCTAGACATTATAAATAAAACTAAAATTAGCAAAGTTGAATGCAATGATTTGAGATTCAGAACCGATTCAGAGCAAAACGAAGGTTTTCACAACATGATGAGAATTCACTTGACTGCCTACATTACTATAATCATTGTTGAAAATGAGGCTGTAAAATGCCACAAAAAACTTAGCTTTTACATCATCTGCAAAGGAGATTATAAATGCATTTGTAAAATAAGTGAAGTAAACATGTCCTTAATAGCACATCATGTGTTTGAACAAAGGCATGATCAAGTAGATAAAAAATAGGAGTTACCTAAGCAAACCGTGCAACACTAAAATCCTTTCGGATGTAGTAGTATGAAAAAAAAGTTGCCAAAACCAGTCATCCACACATAAGCGTCAATAAAAACACGAATTGTATTGTATATCTCCATAGCAGCAAATTAATGATATATTAAGAAGAGGACCTGTTGACAATGACAATACACACTGACAAAATGTAATATCAAAACATAAATACAACCATTTACACTAGCAAAGCAAAGACAAGTGATGATGTCTCATGCATTCAGCATTTTATATTCCACTCAAAAGTGTCAAAAGCGATGTTTGGCACTACCACTACCACAAGTATCTACGACAATCATCATATTTTTATCCAACCAATTATCATTACTAGGATAAAGAAAAAAACAGTTCCACTGTTTTCCTACGAGTCGTTAATAGATAAAAAGTGTCAGATATTTATAGAAATCGCAATCCACTGTTTTCCTACGAGTCGAGTCAAAGTAGAGAAGGAAAAACAATTCTATGATTGTCCCGTCTATCGAGAAAAACCACTCCAGCTTTCGGTAAGATCATTGTATATCATATATATTAAAAGTAATAATAAAATGAGATGTTGAATGGAATGATACAAAATTGGGCCATCAGAAAGCATGATAACAGCCATAAAGCACGATTGTTGAAAATATGTTATCCAAAGCAGACAATTCATCTATTTTAATTTTAAATCCATCAATAAAATCTTCAATATCAGCTTTCGTACCTCCTTTTAAGCCATTCAAATTATTTGAAAAATATATATTTGAAAAGCCTAATTATTAAGAAATATTTAACTAACGTTTAAAAAATTAGTCATAATTACAAAAATACTTGAGGATAACCATTATATTAATACCATATCTAGAAGGCTAAAATTGAAATATTATGAAAATGATACACATAATTTTTTTGAAAAGGATTAACGGATGTCAAGTTACAGGGTTTAAAATGTTAAAAATGCAAAAGAAAAAGCATGATGCATATACAGTGAAATGCAGGGGTCAACGTGTCAAAAAGAGGAAAGAAAAGTGCCTGGCGCCACCCACATCACTCCTTGGTGTCGCGCATCATCCCTATGGGTGGCGCCCAATAGTGCCTCCTGCACTGTAGCCTTTTATCTTCGGTGCAATTCTCCAAGCTTGCGGTACAAGCCGTTAAAGCTCAGTAGATAAAACTTAATCATGAATAAAGCCAGGATTCTCGCATATAAATAAAGGCATCCGGCACTCAGAATATACACTTTTTCACCGCGCAGTGAATGATCGCTCTCCCAAGAGATTTATTCCTCTAGCCCCGAAGCTCTGCCAAATCTCCCCCAAACACTAAAACCAAGTGGCCAAAGTGAAACCTAGTTGCCCTACTAAGATTCCGCCCTATTCCACCCGTCCAAAAATCGCAAAAAGAGCAGTTGCCCTGCTCGAATCCAGGCGTCAAATCCGCAAAAAGCAAGCAGTTACTCTCCCCGATTTCAGCCGTCAGCAAGCAAACAATAGAAAAAAAGCAAGCAGTTACTCCACCCGGTTCCCAGTGCCAGAAAGCAATTTTCGGAAGCAGTTACTTTGTCTAAATCTCCGCAACAGCAAAAAGACTCCCTCTTCTGGAAGAACAGAGCGAACGCCCCTAAAATCTACTAGAAGTTAGTTGGTACGGGATAAAGCCCCTACGTTTTAAAAATTAGGCTATTTAAAGTTTATTTAATATATAAAAGTGTTATTTAAGCCGGTTCGATGTAATAAATATAAGAAGTTATGCTGCCCGGTTTTCTATAGAAAATAGCACTAAAAAGAGCCATTATTATGACCAAATATTTATGAGCGTATTTGTAATTCCTGGAAGGAGATTACTGCAGGTTTGTAATAATATAGATACAGATATATATGTTTAAATGTTTTATTTCATTTACTAAATAAATATAATAAAAGCATATTTTTAGCCAAAAATCATTTTGAGACCAAAAGGACGAGTTGGGTGCCTAACACCTTTTCACCTCGTAACTTAGCCTCCGAACCCTTTACAAAATCTAGTTACATTTGGTTTTTCTTTATTTCTCCTTAAAATAAAGATGGCGACTCTGTTACAATATCTTGAGTCCATAGTGAGGTCGGATGTATTCCAACGCGCTCTTTGCAACTTTCTTTTTGCACTTTTAATTTCGTTTTCCCCTAAACAAGTGAAGATGGAATGAAAAGAGCGTTGTGTTTTCTGAATCTTGTTTTTCCCTAAACAAGGGAGGACGAGATACAGAAAACTCGAGACACTCACAGTGGTCCACAATGAGGCCGGACGTATTCCACGCGCTCTTTACAACGTTCTTTTTGCACTTTTAATTTCGTTTTCCCCTAAACAAGGAAAAATGGAATGAAAAGAGTGTTGCCTTTTCAGAATCTTATTTTCCCCTAAACAAGGGAGGATGAGATACAGAAAAATCCGGGGCACGCACAGTGGCGACTCTGCTGGGGACAATGTTTTTATTTTGAAGAAAAATAAAAACGGAGGGCTAGACTCATTTAAAAAAAAGTTTTCTTTTGTTTTTGTCTAAATATGCTTATTATATTTATTTAGCTTTTTAAATATTGCATATATATATATATATATATATGTGTGTGTGTGTGTGTGTGTGTGCAAATAATTGTTAAACATTCAGCAGCTTCGTTTCGGGTACCATTGCTAGTATAAAAAAATAAAAAAAATAGAAAAAAATTGAATTTCGGGCAGGAAAAAAAAAGCAAGGGGTTTATTATTGCTTTATTTTGCTATTATTATTCTGCGCTCTTTATTTATTCCACGCAAAATATGTAAATATTATTTTATTCTGTCATATTATCTGTACATCCATAAATGTTTGCATTTTTTATTATAAAAAAATCTTATTTCCTTTAATATCAATACGCTTGTTTTTTTTCTTTTCTCTTTTATATTTATTTGACTTCTTGTGTGTGTATATAATTTTCAATTCTAAAAAAAAATCGTTTTTCTAAAAAAAATTCATTTTCCGAAATAAAAAAAATAAAAAAAGAGTTTTCAGAAAAAAAGAGAGAAATTCGTTTACTATAATTTTTTTAAAAAAGAATTCATCTCATTAAAAAAAAACTCATTTTCTCAAAGCAAAAGAAAAAAAATTGTTTTTGAAAAAAAAATTCATTAAAAAAAATATATAATAATAATAATTTCGTTTAAAAAATGTAAAAAACAAAAAAAGTAAAAAAATATTATTAGTTTTTTTTTAAAAAAAAACTTGAAAAGGTTAAATGGGGATAAAAGACAAAAAGGAGACAAGAGGGGGTCTAAGTGTTAAAGGGAAAAATGTTAAAGATTAAAGTGTCAAAAGTTAGAAAGTGACTAACCATTTTGTTTTGGGCGCAACGCCCAAATTAAATTCACTTTGGGTAGCGCCCACCTGTTTCCTACGTGGCCCGTTCCTCATTTTGAACAATTTTGTCTGATGTTGGGTCCATTTTATCTATTGGGTCGCTCATTTTTACCGTTTGCTGCACTCATTTTTCATGTTCTCCACCTTTCAAAAAAAATAAAAAAAAGTTTTCTTTCCTTTAATCAAGTGTTGATTTTATACATATCAGGATCTTTGTTTTTTTTGTACCGCTAACAATTTTGCAGGGGCTGAAAAATAAAAAAAATTGATTATTAGCATTTACTATTCTGAGATGAATGTCTAGAGGTACGTAATCATCACATATCATTTCAATGATCACAAAAAAACAAAAAAAATGAGTTTTCTAATATATATTTTTTATGTGTAATGCTTAGTTCTCTTTTCCTTTCAAAAAAATATAATCGTTTCCTTTTGTCAATAATAATAATAATCATTTGAAAAAAAAAAAGATTTCATTTTCTCATAGAAAAAAAATCTCTATTCTTTCAAATTGGAAAAAAAAAAGATTAGCAAAATGAAAATTTCTCTGATAGAATTGAACTACGATGACCTGAGCCTCGAAATGAGAAACATAGGCAGCCTTCGGGTTCGGTCAAATGCTTTGATTTACTCTTTAAAAAAAGTGGTATTTTTTATGTGTTTTCTCTTTGTTTCCCAAAACATGAAAAGACAGGAAATCTCCTCACTATTATACTCAATTGTCATTTCCAAATTCATCTTCCCTCTTAACCTTTCATACAAGCATCACTACTTGGTAAGTGCATCATTCACTCTCGATTTCAAAAAAAAATTCAGTAAAGTCCTACTTCGAGATGTCAAGGTCTACCACTTCAAAAAAAAAATGAAAAAAAAAGAAAAAATATGAAGAAAAAAAAAACCGATAGGGAGCCAAGGAAGAAAGGAAAGCTGGGAAAGTCAAGAAGTCAAGAAAGCAGAAAAGTCTGGAAATCCGAGAAATCCAGAAAAACCAGGTGACTCAAGGATCATAAGCAATAATTCAGGACTAGGGGCTTTCAAAACCCATGGGTGTCTCTTTTGCCTATATTAATGCCTACAACTCATCCTTGCAGAGTATGCTCACTAATCCATTTGGTCTCCATTATTTCAAAAGTCCAACCAAGTCCTCAAATCAAGCTTTCCAAAGGTATTTATCAATATTTGAGTCTGGTAAATTCTTGCTTCTTCTATATTAGCTTGTCCAGTCTTCTTCTTGATCTTTGAACACCACCTATCGCCGAAGTGTCTGTTAATTGAAAAAAAAAATGAAGAATCAACTCATGTAAAAACATGATAAAACTACACAGGTTGATAATGAGTCATTTCGAAATATGGACCCACAAACCATTAAAAACGTGAGTTCAATAAAAGCAACCTTCTGTCTTAGTGAAAGGTTATCTTCGACCCATTGCAACCGAGCTGCTAGTAGCACACTAGAGGCTTCGAACCATACACCAAAACCCTTCCAAATACCCAAAAAAACCATATACCAAAGCATAACCATCTCTAAGATCCAGCTTCTCAAAACTGGGGCAGCTTCACCCTTATATATATATCCACCAAGAGTGACAACCTTTTTATCCCAAGAGAGAGAAGATATATATTTCTTTAAGCACTCTCCCAAATTGCTCTGAGAGGTCAACAAAAAAAGAAGAAAGAAAAAAGAAAAGAAAAGAGCAAGGTTGAAAATTCAAAAAAAAAAAAAGGCCTATGTATTAAAAAAAAAGAAAAAAAAAGAAGCCTCTCCTGAGCGACTTCCTCAAAATTTCTCTCTCACAAAAAAAAAAAAAAAAGACAAAAGACAAAAAATAGCCAATCACTCTTGGACAACCCCATAACCCACAACCAAAGGCAAAAGCCGATCTCCCAACCATACCTACAACCAGGCCCAGAAACCAATTGTCTATCCAAACCCACAGCGCAGGTCAGTCAATGATCGTTTTGTGATCGCCTTTCTGAGAAAAAAACCTAATCCACAGCCGAAAATTCCTTATCCTCTACCCTAAAGCCAATCCATCACAAATTATTAAACACTATACCCTACCCTAGTTGCCACCAATAGCTTTGTTTCAATCGGTTATAACACGATCTTGGTCCAGGACAGAACTCCTTGCTAAAAAACACATAAAATTATCAAAAGATAAAATAAAAGCTCTTTTTGGGGCTGTCCCTAGTTAATCTCTTCAGGAACTTTCCCATCCCATTTTACAAAATTTGGTTCATCGAGTTATTTCGAGGCTTCTCTCGCCAAACTCATTGGATACATAAAAGCTCATCATCTCTAGAAATAGATGTCCTTTCCATCTCTGCCTAAAGAAACAAAGAAGCAACAAAGGTGTGATCCCTCAAGAATGAGTGGTTTATCTTCGCATGCATTGAAAGGCTAGCACCCTATGAGGTAAAAGCTCACTAGGTTGAAAATCCGAAAGGTCGGCCAAGGAAAATGTTAGAGCACAAAAAAAAAAAAAAAAAGTGGTCCCTCCAAGGCATCGATTAGTAGGACTCACTAGTCCTGAATGAATTCATTTTTTGAATGCTGCACTAGTCAAAAGACTGAAAAGCAACCCTAAACTTCACCCACCTCCATCTCAAATATCACCATCAACTCCTATACTCATAACTCTTCAAAGCCAACCAGAAGCCACATCTCAAACTTTTATATTACATTTCTATCACCTTACCTTATCTTGTCTTAACATGTTTAAGAAACAAATGACACACATACACATTCAAAAGTTCTTCTTTTTTTAAGAAAAAAGAAAGTTTCATTCGCATGCTTGCATCTTTTATTTGCATCCTCTTACTGCATCTTATCAGGTCTTCTGCCGCATCGGCCCTTGGAAAAGTATAAATGTTCTGCCAGCCTCTCGCCAAGGACCACCTCCCAAAGATCCCCAGCATCATCATCAAAAGATACACAAGCCGATCATTGACAGCATTCTGCCACAACGCTTCATAATCATCGCTTCTCCTATGCTGGGGAAAGATCATTTTGAAAAGTTCCATCGCTTTCCCTATGCTGGGGAAAACGCGTTTTAAAAGGTTGCGTTGTTTTCCCTATTCTAGGGAGGACGCGTTTTAAAAGGTTCCATCGTTTTCCCTATTCTGTAGGAGACGCGTTTTAAAAGTGGCATCGTTTTCCCTATTCTGGGGAAGACGCGTTTTAAAAGGTTGCATCGTTTTCCCTATTTTGGGGAAAGCTCATTTTAAAAAGTGGCATTGTTTTCCCTATTATGGGAAAGACACGTTTTAAAATGTTGCATCATTTTCCCTTTTCTGGGGAAAGCGCGTTTTAAAAGGTTGTATTGTTTTCCCTATTATGGGGAGGACGTGTTTCAAAAGATTCCATCGTTTTCCTATTCTAGGGAAGACACATTTTTAAAGGTGGCATCAGCTTTCCCTATTCTGGGGAAAGGGCATTTAGAAATGGCATCAGCTTTCCTTATTCTAGGGAAAGGGCATTAAGAAGTGGCATCAGCTTTCCCTATTCTGGGGGAAGGGCATTCAAAAGTGGCATCAGTTTTCCTTATTATGGGGAAAGGGCATTGAGAAGTGGCATCAACTTTTCCTATTTTGGGGAAAGAGCATTAAGAAGTGGCATCAGCTTTCCCTATTCTAGGGAAAGGACATTTAGAAGTCCCACCAGTTTTGCCTATTCTGGGCGAAACGCAGCCAAGTTCCACCAGTTTTTCCTATTCTGGGCGAAACGCAGCCGAGTTCCACCAGTTTTGCCTATTCTGGGCGAAACGCATCCGAGTCCCACCGGTTTTGCCTATTATGGGCGAAACGCAACCGAGTCCCACCGGTTTTGCCTATTGTAACACCCCGTTCCTTGGTTAGCTCGGTTGGCGTGCCATGCTCGCATTTCTTCCTTTGTTGTTTTTATGAATGGTTTGTGAGATTCTCTAGATGTGTATGATATATCACATTAAGACCAAAATACTACTAGGAGATGCCCTATAGTTGTTGACTTGCTAAAGTCACAAGTCGTAACTCGACGATGGTCGAAATGCGACGCGATTGAGAGTTTGCTTGCGTATTGTGTTCGTGACCTCGGTTTGGTCCTAGACCTTTACATAATGATTGATTTACATGTTTAGATGTATTTGACATCAAGTTACATGTTTCCTTAAGTCTATTGATGATTTGGAAGCTTTGGAGATAACATTCGTCTCTATCGCGTAGTTCGAGGTTGAGTCACGTAATCGTTTCTTCTTTGGAGTTCTTATTCTCCTAGTTGTTATTCAACTTTCTAGAAGTATTCAAGATTCTTCATTAGCCTTTAGACTTGCTTTAAGTCTCCTTTCATTGCTCGTTCGATTGCTAGTTCATTCGTCGTTTCGGTTGCACGATGTTGCACCTTGTTCCGGTTTCACTCCGAGTTGTTTCGGGGGTTGTTTGCGAGTGTTCTGTGGGAGTTCTAGACCTACTTTGAATGGGGTTTGAACCTTGTTTGATTTGGTTATGTGTTTGGGGTCATTTGGGGTTGATTTCTAAGTCCTTTTTGCTCTGGAAGGCTTACGGTCGCAAGGGGGAAGGACCTTGCCCCCGCAAGGTCATCAAAAATTTCACCATTTGAGATACCAGGAGCATGCACTCGCATGGTGTAGGGGCCATGCGACCACATGGTCCCCCGACACTGTCTTGCCCTGTTTTGTGATTTGACGAGAAATACCTATCCTACCCTCATTAAACCCCCTCTAAACCCTTCCTACCCTCCCATACTTAGTCCTAATCATGTCCTAACATTAGTTGGAAGTTAATTAAGGTTGGATTAGTGGTTTATTAGATCTAATCTTCACTAATTGGTTCATGGAAATTCCTATTGTGCCCTCTTTATTTTTGGGGGTATAAATACCCAAACCCTTTGTGAATTCAGCAAATCCTCCTCATTCTTCCTCCTTCACAATACGTATTAGAGAGAGAGAGAGTTCTTGGGGGCTTTGAGCCCTAGCTTTTTTCTTCCTTCGATCCACGAAGATCCAACCGTCGGATTGCCTTCAAACTTCAGATTCTTGAAGCCCTCGACGAGTAGAACAACTTAACCGATCGAATTTTCATTCTTTGGAGTTTTCATTCAAGCTAGGTAAGTTACTTTCTTTTAATTTTGGTTCATTGGCCCTAAGGAAAACAATCTATGTGCTATTTGTGGGCAATGAACACTTGGTATGCTATGTATGCCTATTTTGGGGATTTTTGGAAGTATGAACTTGTTAATATCATGAATGAGATGATTTGGATGATATTGTGTGTTGTAAGAAATGGGTTATGATTTATGTTGAGTTTTTATGAATTTTAGGGCTTGAGAATCAAGCCCGAATTATTGGGGAAATTGTTATAAATTGAAGTGGGTGTTAATGTTGAGATTGATGAAATGTGTAAAGAATGAAACATAGTATTAAGACTCGACGGAGTCAAAATAAGTTCAATAAAGTGTTAATGAACTTGAGTTGAAATCCTACGACGTTTGGGTTTCGTTTGATTATGTTTGTGAGGACCCAAGTACCTCAATTTGTGTTCAATTATGACATTGATGTGTTAGAGACTTTGATGGTGAACATTAGGTGACGCTTTACCTAATTAGCAAGCCGTATTAAAGAGCTACTAGAAGCTCGAGATTTGAATAGTCGGGTGTGACTCTTGGAAATGTATTTAGAGTGTGCTCGTTAGAGCACAGAGCATTAGAGACCAACCTAAGGTCTCGAGTACCATTTAGTAATGATTATTGAATGAATTCTCTCTAGGGAATTTGGTCGCGTGTACAAGAAAACACTTACGGGATTTGGACTACGGGGTAGTCTTGTCATTCATGAGAATGGTCTTAAGGATGTCAATTATATACGACGGTTAGGACTATGGTTGAGTCTGGTATGCTTTTATGTATAGACTAAATACTAAGTCTTGATTTATGGTTGTTCTTAGACTAAAATAATAGTCTTTGATTTAATCTTGAGTAGAGGACTATAGTAGACCAAACATTGTGATTTGTTGAGCTTATATGCTATTCTTGATTAGGTGATGACTTGAGGATTATGAGTACCTCAATATGTGGTTCTTGGACTAAAATTACAAGTTAGTTGAACATGTTAAGTGTGTACAAATATGTGCATTGTTTATTGGGTTTTGTAGAGCATCATGACCTACTTGATTTGATGAGTCCGCTCGTGATGGACTTGGTCTTTATTTGTTTATTCAAGTAAATATCTACTTGAGCATTTTGGTTTGAGTCCAGCTGGCGTCTTGGTTGTTATGTTGGCAATGGGACGATTCATAGCCTTGGAAACAATCGCTATGAATTGCCGCATTGGGTCCTTTTCTCCTCACTATTTGGCCAATAGTGGGATGTGGTCTCGTGTTAGCGCCATCTAGCTTGATATCGAGCTCCTATTTCTCATCCTAGGTTGGATGAAAGTAACGAAGTACTCATTAAAGAAAATGAATGAGTTGTGATCATTTGAGGATTGAACCCATAATATGATCAATTGAGGGTTGGACCCATGGTTTGAATATTGAGGGCTGGGCTCGGATTCTGGTTTTACGTGTTTACTTATGAGCATTTATGTGAAAGACAATATGCTATGTGGTTTATGTGAGATTATGTGCTTTGATAACTAAATACATGCTTATTGTTGGTATACTAGTATGATACCATGATTCTTATATATGCTTGTGCATTATGCCATTCCATGACATGATATGCCATACAGTTGCATTTAGTAACTTAATGGGTCATTATGACTCACTCCGTGTGTTTGTTTTCCTTAGTGTGTGCAGTGATCCCGTTAGTACGCGTGGCGATTTCGGATAGTGATTTCTAGCAGGTGGTCTTCTGGGCAATAAGCTTGGAGTTATTATTATTATTGTTGTTATTTATTTGTGAAACACGGATGTAAAGTTATGTAGACTTTACTTGGGTAGATTGTATTAGTATTCTATTGTTGTGTTGTTTGGGAGCCGACTAGTATAGTCAAGTTGTTGTATCTTTTAGAAGTTATTCTCATTGTCATTTCGAGCAAGGTTTAGCTCGCTCATTCTAGTATTGAGTTATTGTTGTTTCTATCTCCGACAACTTTAGTCATGAGATCTTGGTTAGGTTGTTTAGCATTTGAAATATTATTCTTATAGTCGAATTGTCCCTCTGGCATGGTATAGCCATTGAGTGGTTGTTTATTAGGTTGGGATCTTGTTGATTCGCCGGCCTTTGGTTGCCGATGGTTTGTTGCCCGTGCGCAATCTTGCGTCACGCACGTCGTAGATTTGTCGAGAGATAGTTGTCTCTCAGCCTTGCGTTCCTTGGTTTAGGATTAAAGGCTTGGGTTCCACTTATGATTTGCTTCCGCAGATTTTAGTTTTTGATTGTTTCGTTTTGCCGTTGTGGCTTCACATTCCTATTTCGAGCTTGTTGGCTCAAATTTTGACTCGCACCATTACGCCTAGCAGGTGCTTGTTCGTTTCTTAGCTTGTCTTGACTGCACGACCTTGGGATTCCGCATTGGAGTCCGGGTCGGGTCGCCACACCTATTCAGGGCGAAACGCAGTCGAGCCCCACCAGTTTTGCCTATTCTGGGCGAAACGCAGCCGAGTTCCATCGGTTTTGCGAATTCTGGGCGAAACGCAGCCAAGTCCCACCGGTTTTGCCTATTCTGGGCGAAACGCAGCCGAGTCCCACTGGTTTTTCCTATTCTGGGCGAAACGCAGCCGAGTCCCACCAGTTTTGCCTATTCTGGGTGAAACGCACCATCTATCCCACCTAGTGCTTGTTGTTTGTTTGCATGAGGTCGAACTACGTTTGGTCTAATTCCTTTTATAAGGATACGTAGGCAGTCTATTTCGATAGGTCCGACCATATTGCAACATAAAAGATTTGCATCGCTGAGGCCGAACTACGTTTGGTCTGATTCCTGAGAAAGGTATACGTAGGCAGCCTATTTCGATAGGTGTGACCATCAGAGCATTTTATTGTATATCTACTTAAAAACTACAATAACCTGCTATAACCGACTAAATATGTCTAGGGTATGTGAGATTTGAACTACACCCTATAAACTGTTGCATTATAACTGCCACCTCTTGCATTACTCCCCCATTATAATCTCCACGAAATTTGAGAGTTTATTTCGTATCAACGATGTTCGTTTACTCGGTAAGCTTCGGGTTACCCGTAAACTCCATCGTTGAGGGGCTCTGTAGACACCCAAATTTCGTACCCCTGGTATGTAACATGACATAAAATATCAAAAATTGTTAAAAGGACTAACAGATGTAAAGTTACAGGGTTTAAAATGTTAAAAATGCAACAAAAAAAACATGATGCATAAACAGTGAAATGCAGGGGCCAACGTGTCAAAAAGAGGGAAGAAAAGTTTCTGGTGCCACCCACATCACTCCTTGGCGCCGCGCCCACCATTCCTATGGGTGGCGCCCAATAGTGCCTCCTGCACTGTAGCCTTTTTTTCTTCGGTGCAATTCTCCAAGCATGCAGTACAAGCCATTAAAGCTCAGTGGATAAAACTTAATCACGAAGAAAGCCAAGATTCTCGCCTATAAATAAAGGCATCCGACTCAAAATAGACATTTTTTCACCGTGCAGTGAGTGATCTCTCTCCCGAGAGAACACGAGAGATTTATTCCTCTAGCCCCGAAGCTTTGCCAAATCTCCCCCAAACACTAAAACCAAGTGGCCAAAGTGAAACCTAGTTGCCCTGCTAGGATTCCCCCCTATTCCACCGGTCCAAAAATCGCAAAAAGAACAGTTGCCCTGCCCGAATCCAGACGCCAAATCCGCAAAAATCAAGGAGTTGCTCTGCCTGATTTCTGCCGTCAGCAAGCAAACAACAGCAAAAAAACAAGCAGTTGTTCTACCCGGTTCCCGGTGCCAGAAAGCAACTTTCGGAAGCAGTTACTCTGCCTAAATCTCCGCAACAGCAAAAAGACTCCTTCTCCCGGAAGGACAGAGCGAGCACCCCTAAAATCTACTAGAAGTTAGTTGGTACGGGATAAAGCCCTCACTCTTCAAAAGGTAGGCTATTTAATTTTTTTTTAATATATAAAAGTGCTATTTAAGCCGGACCGATTTAATAAATATAAGCAGTTATGCTGTCCGAATTTCTATAGAAAATAGCACTAAAAGGAACCATTATTATGACCAAATATTTATAAGTGTATTTGTAATTCCTGGAAGGAGATTACTGTAGGTTTGTAATAATATAGATACATATATATATATGTTTAAATGTTTTATTTCATTTGCTAAATAAATATAATAAAAACATATTTTTAGCCAAAAATCATTTTGAGACCAAAATGACGAGTTGGGTGTCTAACACCTTCCCACCTCGTAACTTAGCCTCCGAACCCTTTACAAAATCTAGTTACATTTATTTCTCTTTAAAATAAAGATGGCGACTCTCTTACAATATTTTGAGTCCACAGTGAGGTCGGACGTATTCACACGCGCTCTTTGCAACGTACTTTTTGCACTTTTAATTTTGTTTTCCCCTAAACAAGGGAAGATGGAATGAAAAGAGAATTGCGTTTTTTGAATCTTGTTTTCCCCTAAACAAGGGAGGACGAGATACAGAAAACCCGAGGCACTCACACTGGTCCACAGTGAGGCCGGGCGTATTCCACGCGCTCTTTACAACGTTCTTTGTGCACTGTTAACTTTGTTTTCCCCTAAACAAGGGAAGATGGAATGAAAAGAGTGTTGTAAAGGGCGCGTTGGAGTGATAACGAGTTTTGAGTTAGTCATGCCAAATCGTTCGATGACTTTCTTTATGTAAGTCTCTTGAGAGAAACCAAGAAATCTTTTCGAACGATCCCTAATGACTCTTACTCCAAGAACATAGCTTGCTTCACCCAAGTCTGTCATATCGAAGAGCGTAGACAGCCACTCTTTAGTGGCATTTATCATCTCCATATCATTCCCAGCTAGTAGGATGTCATCAATACATAATGACAAAATCTAGATCTTTTTCTTGGATCATTTAACATACACAAAGTGGTCTTCCTCAATCATCACAAAGCCAATTGAGGTTATCGTTTGATGAAATCGAATATAACACTATCTAGATGACTATTTGAGACCATAGATAGAACGTTTGAGCCGGCACACTTTGCGCTCTTATCCCTTGAATTCAAAACCCTCTGGTTGAGTCATCTAGATCTCTTCATCTAGTTCTCCATTGAGAAAACCAGTTTTAACATCCATCTGATAAAGTTATAGATCCATGTGTGCTACTATTGCTAGGATTAGGCGAATAGAGGAAAATCTCACCATAAGGGAGAATGTCTCCTCATACTCTAAACCCTCTCTTTGGGTAAAGCCTTTCGCCACAAGACGTGCCTTATATTTGTCAATTGATCCATATGCCTTTCGGTTGACTTTAAAAACCCATTTGTTTCCAATAGTCTTGCGACCTTACGGAAGATCAACTAACTCCCAAACCTGATTCTTTTTCATAGAGGAAATTTCATCTTCCATTGTAGTCATCCATTCATTGTTTGTAGGTAAAGAAAGAGCTTTTTTTGAACGATGTAGGCTCACTACAATTGTAAGAAGTAGTTAGGAAAGATTCCCCTTCGATCGCGAATCGACCACGAGGTATATTTCCACGTTTACTTCTTCGTTCTAGTATCGGACTCCCACTAGGATCCATACTCTCACTCGGATGAAGATCACCTTGACTCTTATTGGTGACTTCCATATGCTCAACCTCATGTTATACCGTAGGATTAGATTGAGGCAATTCCCCACCTTCGCCTAAAGATGTCATATGTTCTTCTTCCATCTCAAAAAGTTCAAAGTCTTTCCTAACTTCACCTATTTGTGGGAAATCATTTTCAATGAAATCAATATTGCGTGGGAAATCATTCTCAATGAAATCAACATTGCGCAACTCTATTTCAGTCATTCCTACGTCATGTTTTCCACCGTACATAACATAACCCTTTGAGGTATCTGAATACCTTATGAAAACACACTTGTTTCCTCTAGAGCCTAGTTTTCCAAACTTATTGGAGGTACTATGGACATAGCCTGCACAACCCGAAAGATGAAGATGCCCCAATTTAGGCTTCTCACCTTTCCAAAATTCATAAGGGGTTGTGGGAACTGACTTAGAAAGCACTCGATTAAGTATGTAGGCGGCAGTCATTAGCTAACGCATCCCCCAAAAACGAAATTGGGAGGTTGGCCTATGCCATCATCAACCTAACCATAGTTTGAGCAACACAATTTCTTATCCTTGTTAAGGCCAACAGTTACATTCTTAGAAGCCATTTCACTACAATTTGTCGCAAGAAAAAAAAGACATAAGCATATATATTTCGATTCACTTTTGTTCCAAAAAATCAATTACTATATATAATCACATTATACACGTAAGAAGAGAAAATCCGCAAGGCTCGTAATCACAACCAAAGTATGCACAATGTAAAAAATATTCATAAATTGATAATTTAAACAAAAGAAAAAAAAAGATATAACAAATCCATCATAGCACATAACGTGTAGATAAATATTTTCACAACTGAAAAAAAATATTATTAGGTCTCGTATAGTCTCAATCGCAATTTTAGAGCTCAAAATGATAATTAATTATGCGAAAAATGACTTAAAAATAGATTAAAATTCACAAAGAATTTTTAAAAATAACATAACATTCCCTTACAGTCCCAAAACAGTCACATAATGACAAAACATCCCCTGGAAGTTATTTTTTAATTTTTAATAAATCAAAAAACACGTTTTTACACACTGAAAAATCAAAAACAAATACTTCCAGACTGAATTGATCAAAACAGAGGCTACCATTGGACTCAGAAGGCCCAAATTAGTCTAGATTCGCTAGAGGTGTCAATAAACGGTGTCCGGAAGATGCCGTACGCTCCATTGCCGAGAGTGGGCATCACTATTATGACACACTGTCGCTGATTGGATGCTTAGTCAGCCCTAGGGCTGACGTGGCAGGTGACATGGCGCGATTGGACTGATGACGTGGTAGATGTATTCATCGATGACGTCGTCATCTGGCTTCAAGGAAAAATGGGTCCCACTGTGCTAACGTAGCAGTCACGTCAGCGTTGACTGTTGACGAGTCAACAGTTGATTGGTTGACTGATCTTCCGCCTCACTCGTCTAGCCAGAGAGTGTACTCCACTCGCCGTCTTTCCGAACTCCGATGAAGTCGTGAATGGTGGCGTTGGATTAGTATCGTCGAGTACTTTCCAATTGTGTACTGGTTGTACTCAAAGGAGTGCCACAAAAGGCACTTACTTCGAGGTTGAGAGTGGGGAAGACGAGACGCTCTCTTTCACAATCCAGAAAATCGATTCGCAAACGTGTTCCGCAAGCCAACTTCTCGAGGTCGTAGAATGTTCATTTTAAGTCCAAATTAAGCATACAATATGTCGTTGGAAAGCCCTTACAGAGTTCTACAAGTTCAGACTATAAAACCACAGTTTTATAGAAAATAAATAGGTCAAAATAGCATACAAAGTTTTGGAAAAATCAATTTTCAACAAAACTAGGGTTTGCGATATCTTGAAAAATACCCAACGAATTTCAACGAAAATTTAGTATGTTGTTTGCCTCGTCATAGGGAACTCAGACATATAAAATTTTATTAAAAATAAAATTGTTTTACACATGAAATAATAAAACTCATTTGGTTCATTATCGAGTAAAACTATTAAACAAACCCAAAAACAAAAGCATGTCATTCATGACATAACGAAACGACTAATTAAGCATATAGGCTCTGATACCAATGAATGTTATATACCACAAGTTCGTTATCTAAGAGTAATCTGATAAGCTTGTTATTTTTCTTTTATTTTCATTATTTTTCAGAATTTTATTGATTAATTTGAGCTTTAGTTAGTAATTAATTGCATTTGAGATACTATTTTTATGTATTATGTGCTTCATGTAGGTATCTCGAAGATATTCGAGGTTTTATGGCTCAATACATGCAAATCGAGGCAATTCTGGGCTTCAATGTTAAGTTTTGATGCTTGCCGTTAAGTTTCGTCAAGTATTTCAAAGCACAGCAGCCTAACTGAAGCTAACTGAGCTAACGGAGGATGAATCTGCAAGACTTGGGAGCAGAAGGACTTCACTAGCCAAAATCATAAAGCCAGGGGCACCGGAGTACTATTCTGGAAGCAAGGGAAGCCGGAGTAAATCTTCAAAATCTAGGTGCACCGGCGCCATTAATGAAACTTTCATTAATGTGTTGTCAAGCCCAGAGAGAGCCACGTCACCAGCTCCCTTTGTGCATGACCCGCGCGTCCCTGCTCAGCCCGCGACCAACCCGGCCCATTCTAGCCCCATTTACCCGCGTTTCCACCCACCTTCCCTCACAGTCCAACCCGTTTCACTCCCGGGTAACCCGCGAACTCCCCATTGGGTTGACCCTGACCCTAGCGCAACCCAGCCTCTCTTTTTCTCCCTTTTTTGTCCTCAATTAATTCCTAACCTTCCTAAAATACCCCTACCATGCCTCCATTCTTTGCTACCTCCATTTTTATCATTCTAGCCGGCATTTTGAAGGCAACAGCCATCAGGTTTTAGGGCAACAGCCCTAATTCTCTCCCAAATTCCATTTATCCATTCTTCCACCTTTCCACCTAATTCAAAATGCATCCATTTTGAAGGCTTGGAGCATCAAATCAAGGGTCAAGGGATCAAGATTAAGTGAAGTCAACCCAAGATTGCAACATTAATTGGTTTAATTCTTCCGCCTCTTTATATATTTTAATGTTGTAATTTTTGGAGAAACTTTACATTTATCTTGATACCTTGATGATGAGCTAAATATATTTTTGGATTGTGATTATTATCTATGTTGAATGTGATGTTTTAATTTAATTCCTCTTTATTTGATGTATTACTCATATATTTTTGGTCATTATCGTTGTGTGCTTAATGCTTTTAATGAAGTCATGAATCATTAAATGAACCCTAGAATGATAGGATACGAAGCGAAAACCCTTTCTATTATTTCGAAAATCGTGATAATTGTTTACGTCTCTAAAGCACACCGATTGTCGAAAGTCGTAGATAGTCATTGGGTGCTTGATCTATCACGCGGCTATTTTCTCCCCTAGGTTATGTGTTGCGATGATATGAGCCCGTAACAAGGATGAGTGATAGCTAGTTTTTCTATACGTAGCGAAAGCCCGTAGAAAATATTAGTGTGCACCCGACTACCAAAAATTTGAGTTAAGAAAAATATAGAGAGTTAAATTAAACATTGGCTAGACTAGAAATATCACAATCCTACTTTTTAACATTGATTTAATGTTGCCGCCGTTTCATTATCACGTTAATTTAGTTTACTTTCTTGCCTTTATTTTGTTTATTTTATTTTTATTTTAAATCAAATTTCCGTTAGCTTAGATAAAATTAGGTGTGCCCAATTTTAGTACTTAGGATTTATTTCTAGCTCTATCCTCGTGGGATCGACTCGTACTTCGAACTTTATTACTTGATACAACCGGGTAATCTTGCCCGTGTTGCGTTCGCGCACATAAAGTTTTTGGCGCCATTGCCGGGGATAGATTTCTAGAATTTATCTTGATATTAATGCCAAGCTTGCCTAATTTTAATTTAAGCATTTTTTTTTCTTTTTTCTCTATTTGCTTTAATTTAGTTGTAGTTAGTTTTTGCTTTCTGTTAGAGTAGTGTTTTTTTTATAGTTCTTTTGCATTTGATCTTGTTTGTTTAGTGAGTGCTTTTGTAGCTAGCTTGAAGTGATGGCTTGGAACAATGTAAATTGGGACTTTGATCAAGGGGCATGGAATGGAATGTCGGGAATTTATGAGAATGAGATGGAGTCAACTGAGGCTATGAATTATACTCCACCCCATCCTAACTTAATTTGCGAGAATTGTTATGGAAATCATTTTCCATATCCGTGTGCATTTGGGATAGAGTCGAATTCTTATGCTTCTTCCTCTCACTATCATCATGAAGACTCCCATCATCACCCCTTTGATCCAAATTGTGTGAGTAACAACTACCCTTGGGAAGTTGAGAGACGCTCGCTCACGGAAGAAGAAACAATTCAAAGTCTAAAGGCTCAAGTAGCCTTGTTGATAGAAGTCATCAAGCTTCATGTCCCTCCTCACAATTGGGAAGCTACAATACAGGAATTCGGTATTGCCCTTGAAGAATCACCTCAAGAAGACCTTCAACTCAAGTCCGAGGAAAACCCAATGGAAATGGAGCTTTTCAATGATCCCTCTCTTACTAATGAGAGTGGAATTTCGAGTATCTTGGGACAACCTCGCTTGGAAGCGCCTTAATCTCATATCCATGTCGCGGTGGAAGACCAAAGTATAGAAGCTTGTGAGTGTGAAGTGATCAATCATGCTCCCCACCCTATGCCGAGTTCTCCCACCCTTGAAGAGTATGTTAGTAATGAGATGGAGCATCCAAGCACTTTTGAAAAGGATGATTCTTTTGGCCCAAATGAAAGCTTCAAGGAACCGTTCCCTCACTTCTACACTCCACCGAGCATTGAGGCTCAAATTTCTTATTTCTACCCGCCTCTCGAGCATCAAGAAGAATTCATACACTTAAGTGAGTTGGGTGTGATATTTCCTATTGCCGACATTTTCAAATGGCCTATTTTTCGGGAGTCGACAACTAAGGAGGTGTTCAAGTTTAAAGGCCTTCAATTAAAGCACTTCATTGGTTATGGATTTTATGGGAATGCCATGTGCGTGTTTCTAAATGAACAGGTGCCTCCGTAGGCGAAAAATTGGTTTCTTTTATTTCTTTTGTATTTATATGTCTTGTATTTTGAGTCGCTTTTTCAAGCCCTCCCAAGTTTGTGGGTTTGTAGGGAGGTGTACATAGAGTCCCCACACCAAAAATATTTTCTTTTTATTTTAATTTTAGCTCTCATACATTTCTTTTGAGCTTTGATTTGATGTAAGGGTTGCGCAATTATTGAAGTTTGGGGGTGACTCGCGGAGATTCATGGAGTGACGTATTCATGGTTTGGACTTTAAGTGAACCGACTTTGAGGGAGTTTTCTCTTCTCTCTCCTCCCCCCCCCCCTTTATATGCATTTTTATCATCATGAACCTTGTGGGCAATGTTCGGTTCTAAGTTTGGTGGTAGGGTCGGCCTTATTTTTGCCCTTGATTTTTGGGAAAATTTTGAAAATTTTTAGAAAATTTCAAGCTAGTTGGACCCCATTAATTATGTTTTGCTCATTCATCTCATCACTTTGGCGCTCATTGAGTTGTATGTGCGTTATTTTCTTGGATTCGGTCTTGAGATTATTACATGCATAGTTGAGGATATTTTGTGATTTTTGTGCTAGCTTTCCCTCATTCATGTTAAATAGTGCCCAGGTGTGGATCTCTTGATAATTTTTAAGCTAAGCTCTAGCTTTGATTGTGCATGTGTTATGACTACCTTGTTGAGAGTTTTGATGTCGTTAGATGATTTCAAGATTAATGAATAGCTTGGCTTGTGAGTATGACAATAGCATGATATAGGCCATGTTTGACTCGTTTGTGTCATATCGACCTACCCATGTTCACATTAAATCCCTAGATTCCCATTTGAGCCTTATTGAAAGAATGGTGTGTGCAAGAGCACACAATGACCCCCATTCGCCTTCATTTTGATCACCCACATTGACTTATCCCATGAGCCTATACACTTTATCCAACCCTTTGAGAGAGCACTTTGTGAAATGAATATCTAAATTTATATCTTGGAGGGAGTGTGAGCTTCAAGGAAGTATTGTTCTTCATGTATTGGTGTGGTGTGGTTTTAATCTTGGTTGATGAGTTGGGGGTTGTTTATCTTGTAAAAATGGGCCCTTGTGTAAGAAAATAAAAATAAAAAGTGAAGGGCAACCCAAAATTGTGAACCATTTGCGCTCTAAAGTTATTCAAAAAGGGAAATTGTGGGATGAAAAATCATTTGTGGGAGTTTGATATACTCTCAACCCAAGGTTCTTTATATAAAAAGAAAAAAAGAAGAAGCTAAGTTTGGGGGTTATTGAGAAAAATGGTGAGTTATGATGGAGCATGTTGTTTCATGAAGCTAGACTTGAATGTGATTTTGAAGGCTTCACTTGTGCTCTCTTGTCTTGATTTCCTTCCCTTCATTTGTAGCTCAACCTTGGCCTAAAGTTACAAGCTTTGCAAAGTCCTATTGATATTGTCATGCCATGAGTTAGTGCCTTGTGAAGCATATCTCTTTCGGTTTCATGGCTTATGCTTGGTATTACATTGAACGTTCAATCCTAGCTAGAGCAATGCTATTTAGTCATGAGCTTGTGTTTCTTGTTTTTAAGTATGTGTTTGAGGAAAGTTTGCTAGCATTGAAATTGCATCATACCTTGGTTATGCATTTTTATAATCTT
>JABEVN020000390.1:0-32808 GCA_013146195.2 Codonopsis lanceolata | reverse complement strand
GAGGCGGGCGCCTCCCAGTCCATCCCATGCGGGGCCGCCCGGCTCCTGAACCTCCAAAACTTGGTCTAAACTTGATCTAAATGATCCCAAACTTATGGGCAACCATCCCAAGGTCTAACCCAACTCAAAACAAGTCTAAAACACACCCAAAAACTCCCGAAACAGCTCGGAGCGAAACCGAAGGGGTGCAACGACGTGCGACCGATGACGAACGAACTCGAAATCAAACGAGCAATGAAAGGAGACTTTTAAGGCAAGTCTAAGGGCAAATGAAGAAGCTTAAATACTTCTAGGAAGTTGAATAACAACTAGGGAAATAAGAATCAAAGGAGAGGCGACATGACTCGATTCTCGAACTACGCGATAGAGACGAACGCTATCTCCAAAGCTCCCAAAATCATCGATAGCTTATGAACACCTCCAACTTGAAGTCTAATACATCTAAACATGTTAATAAATCATCTTAAAAGAGATCTAGGACCCAAACCGAGGTCACGAACACAAACGGAAGTAACCCCTCAATCGCCGCATTCGACTATCGCCGGGTCACGACTTGTGACTTTAGCAAGTCAACAACTATATGGAGTCTCTTAATAATGTTTTGGTCTTAATATGGTCTCTCAAACATATCTAGACCCTCTCGCAACCCAAACATACCGCCGACAAAGGAAGAAGTGCAATATAGCACGCAACCGAGACAACGAAGGAGCGGGGCCACACCCTCTCACCTTAAAAAGAATTCGTCCCGAATTCTAAATCATGATACAAACCAACATTAGGTCCACACTCAACCACAATAAACACGAGGGTTAAACTCTAATAATCCAAATTCGAAAGTCTAAGAATTCTCAATAGACACAACAACATCAAGACTTACGGTTGAAGATAACATGACTCATACTGAGTCGCGAATACACATATGAACACATTACGCCAATCATGTAGGCAAAATCCCAACTTCAACATAAGAACACATTTAAACTACCGAAACTATTTGCTTTCATGAAATTCAAGCACAAAAGATTCTAAGTTACAAGAATTAATAATTGCTTATGGAGCAATTTACAAACAAATCAAAGATAACTAAATTGGCATTTCAAACCATGCAAATCATACTCGCGATTTCCCTATCACGGGTAGAAACACACAAGAGCACACAATGCCATGTTTTGAAAATTCCTTCCATCCATGTCCATCCATTTGGTAACGGGTATAGTCAATGTTTAACCTACTTACCAATTCTAGTCCACCAACGAATCTTTTTCACCAATTTAGGTACCGACTAAATTGGATTTCAAAAGCTTCTCGCAAGGATGCGAAGGTTCATGATTAAAAAGGTTCTAAGCATCCTTTAATAGTCTCCTATGCTAAGGAAATGAATGAACATGATATTATGAGATGAAAATTTAATATACTTCTATGCAATGCATCAAGTAGGTGTTTCCTACAACTAATGCACATAACCGAATAAAAATCAAACCAAGTAACAAGGCCTATTACCTTGACAATCAACAATCATAGCTATCACAAAACTCGTACCTAGTACACTCACCAAGATACTTCGGTAAACAACACGAATCGACAAGGCTACTAATGCCCGAAACGCCTATACTCCGAAAACTATCCTTTCTTAGGCTCTAGACCAAGTCTACAACCAATGCATACACTAAGCATCCTAACACAACGTTAACGTTCAATACTCACTGAAGCCAATCTCTCCCGTGCAACCGTGATTATCCTCTAAATCGCAACCTTCAACCTTCTCACAAGTCGAGTGTATATCAAGCATAGTAACCACTAACAACAATATAATATAATATTACTCATTACATAAAACATATCCTTATAGAATATACAAACATCATACCAAACCGATAATATCAATATACAATTCATACTTTATATGTATTCATATATATATATATACAAAGCATATGTATATCCGCCTAAAACCACAACTCCATATATAGCACAGGTCTTATATATACATAGACTAATCAAGAATCCATCGCCACATGCGTTACCTACCGGTAATCCACAAAATAAACCATATCATATATCAATCTCACATTGGGGTATTATTCCCGATCGAGCAAACAACCAATATTACACAATACACCATATAATGTATGTATGAATGCACGTGAGCTACCGATTAAAACGTGTACTCATAATGCGGTAATAGTAACATGATATAATTTCATTATATATATACGAGAATATACCTTCTATTTGGGATAGGCCTCAAAACTCCTTGATAGCCAACGCCCGCTTACGACCTCAAACTCTAGGCCGTCCGCCTTGTCCCTCTTGGAGCCTTTTGGATTGTTGACTAGTTCTCCCGGGCCGATTAACCCTCATCTTCGGGCAATCCTTACGAACATGATCACCGCCTGGCGAAACACTTTCTGCTTTTACTGACATACGTTCTCGGCATGTCACGTCCTCATACAAAAATTACATGTTAACTTCGCCGCCTCGTCGTCTCCGACTAGAGGTAGGAGCGTCACTCGATCTACCGATGCGTGTGATTTCTTGATTAACTTTACAGTCTTTGCTTGCCCCTATTACCATCATTGCCCCTAATAGTACTCGAGGCTTTCTTTTGAGCATACTCTCGATGTCCAACTCTATTGCATGCTGGCGATTCGCGGCGACTTCGTGTCAAGTAAGTTGTAATGGAGCAGCGCCTACGATATTTCATCTTTAGACCCTTCACAAGCCGTTGGGTCTTCCTAGCCTCATCGGTACTAAGTAACCACAATAGCGAGCCAACTCGTGAACCCGTGAATCTTGAGAGCCACCGTCATAGCTCCTTGTTCTAATGCCATGAATTCCTTCTCTTCTTTCCCGAACTACTGCCAGAATGAGCGTGCCATAAACTCCATCGTGAAGTTTTCCCACACTTTCGAGGCACTCCAGTGACTCCAACTATCTCGTAACACATGCCACCAATGGTCGGCCGCGCAATCAATTTAAACAACTGCTAGGGTCACCATCTCTTCGACGTCTGACCCATGCGCAGATCTTCTCCATGTTTTCTATCCAAGTTACGCTTTAGAAGCATCGGGCCCTCCATCGTAGCTCTCGGGTTCCAACTTCAAGAATCTCGCAAGAAGGATAGAATTGTCTTCCATCCCAAACATCTGGCGAGGAGTCACGCGCGGATCCGTAACATTCTCCCTCTCGTTGCCACGAGTTGTACCGAATTGAGGGTCTACTAGAACTAGCTCACGCCAGTTCCCGACATAATAAAAGCACTGGCGTTAATAACTCAACAAACGACCCAACTAGGCCAAGGAACCTATCTGGCGAAATAGCTAACCTATAGCTCGATACCAAGCGTGACGGACCCGACCGAATTCCATGCGGAATCCCAGGTCGTGCCGTCAAGACAAGCTAAAAGATGGACAAGCACCCGCTGCAGTGGTGCGAGTCAAGAGTTGAACCAACAAACTCTAAACAGAATGAAAAGCCATAACGGCAAAACCGAATAACCAAAAACTAAAATCATGGAAGCAAATCATAAATGGGACCAAAACCTATAGTTTTAAACTAAGGAATACTAAGCTGAGAGACGACTATCTCTCGACAAATCTACGACTCGCGTGACGCAACATTGCGCACGTACAACAAACCATCGGCAACCTAAGGCCGGCAAAACAACAAGAATTCCAACCTGATAAACGACAACTCAACGGCTATAACATGCCGGAGGAATAAATCAACTAATGAATAAGATATTCAAATTCTAACAACTAAACACAAGTCTCACGACTAACGTCGTCGGAGGTGACAATACCAACAATACTAGAATGAGTGAGCTAAAGCATGCTCGAAATATCAAGGAATAACTTCTAAAAGATACAACAGCTCGACTAACGAGTCGGCTACCAAAATAATACAATAACATAATACTAACATAGTCTACCCAAGTAAAGTCTACATAACTTTACATCCGTGTCTCACAAATACAAAATAACATAATAATAATAATAATTCCAAGCTTAGAGCCCTAAGACCACCTTCTAGGAATCACTATCCGGCCGCCACGCTGCATTAATCGGATCGCTGCAAAAACTAAGGAAAACAAACACACGAAATGAGTCATAATGACCCAGTAAGTTACTAAATGCAAATGTATGGCATAGCATATCGTGGCATGGCATAATGCACAAACATGTATAAAATCATGGTATCTTTATAGTCCACCAATAATAAACTTGTATCATGTCATCATGTAACATAAACTTCATAAACCATATAGCACGTTTTCTTTCATAAAAATGCTTATACATAAGCACGTAAAACCAAGATCTGGGCCTAGCCCTCTCAGATTCAAATCATGTCCTCGGGCCTAGCCCTTCAAATGATCATAAACCGGTTTCATTCCTCAAATGATCATAACTCACCAGCTTTCTTTAATGAGTTTCGTTACATTCATCCGACTCCTGGGATGAGAAATGGGAGCTTCGATATCGTGCTAGGAGCCGCTAATACGAGACCACATCCCACTATCGGCCAAATAGTGAGGAGAAAGGGTACCAATGCGGCGATTCATAGCGAATGTTTCCAAAGGCCATGAATCGTCCCATTGCCGACAAAACGACCAAGACGCCAGCTGGACTCAAATCAAGATGATCAAGTAGATTATTTACTTGTATAAACCGATAAGGACCAAGTTCATCACAAAGAACTTATTAATTCAAGTAGGTCATAATGCTCTACAAAACCCAATAAACAATGCACATACTTGTACACACTTAACATATTCAACTAACTTGTAAGTTTAGTTCAAAAACCACGTATTGAGGTATTCATAAACCTCAAGTCATTACCAATTCAAGAATAGCATATAAGCTCAACAATTCACAACATGAGGTCTACTAAAGTCCTCGACTCAAGATTAAATCAAAGACTACCTACTTAGTCTAAGAACCACCACAATTCAAGGCTTAGCATTTAGCTTCGCTTAAAGGCACACCGGACTTAGCCAAAGTCCTTATAGCCGACATCATCAAAACCCATCTCATGAATGACAAGACTACCTTGTAGTCTAAATTCGCAAGTACTATCATATGCTCGCGACTAAATTCCTTATAGTGAATTATTCGAATAACATTACTAAATGGTACTCGAGACCATGGGTTGGTCTCTAATACTCCGTGCTTTACAAGCACGCTCTAAACAAGTTCCCAATGGGTCTCTATAACATGAGTGTCTCCATAGGACACAACAAGGTACTCGGATACGCACAACATAAGCAAACGAGATCCGAACATCGTAGGGTCTCAATCAAAGGCTTGTTATCTCATTATTGGCCTCACAATGACTCCGTTGAGTCTTAATTCTATATTCCATTCTTTATGTGTTTCATAGACCCACAACTAAACATTTCATTCATTTATGCTACAAAATCCCAAAATTCATTCGGGCTTGATTCCCGAGCCCTAAAACCCAAGAATCCATCATAAACATAATCAAACGAAATCCAATTATCGTAGGATTCCAACCCGAGTTCACAATCACATTATTGAACATATTCCAACTCCGTTGAGTCTAAACACCAATTTTCATCATTTACACCCTTCAACAACCTTAACATTAACCCCACTTCAACTAACAATAATTTCTCCAATATTTTGGAATTGACTCTCAAGTCTAAAATCCACAAATAATCCCAACATAGATCAACCCATTTCATAAATCATACCATTTCAATTAAATGTTCCTACTCATACTAACATGTGAGTTCATACACCCCAAGCCCCAATCATAGGCATAATTCCACCATAAACCCAAATAGCATAAAGGCATGATTTCTAGCATGCTCAAGCCTAGAAACACAAAATGAAGAGTAATCATATACATCAATAAGCATAGGAGTCATCTACAAATACCCCTAACAAGTTCATACTTCAAAAATCCCCAAAAATTGGGCAAACATAGCATACAAGTGTTCATTGCCCACAAATAGCATACAAGTTGTTTTCCTTAGGGCCAATGAACCAAAATCAAAAGAAGGTAACTTACCTAGCTTGAGTGAAAACTCAAGAGAACACAAATCCAATCGGTGAAGTCGTTTCTACTCGCCGAGGGCTTCAAGAATCCAGTTTGAAGGAAATCGGGTGGTCGGATCGCCTTGGATCGAAGAGGAAGAGCTAGGGCTCAAGAGTCTCCCATGGAGTCTCTCTCTCTAGAATACGTATGATGAGGAAGAAATGAAGAGGGTTTGGCTGATTTGGGGAGAGGTTAGGCTATTTATACCTCCTCAACAATAAGGGCACAATAGGCATTTCTCAAGTGCAATTAGTGGAGATTAGGGGTAATCAAGCTCTAATCCAACCTTAATTAACTTCTAAATAATGTTAGGACATGTTTAGGGTTAAGTATGAGGGGTTAGGAAGGGTTTAGAGGGGGTTTAATGAGGGTAGAATAGGTAAAACACGTCACAACTCAAAACAGGGGAAGAAAATCCCAGACACGGGGTTGAGGCGGGCGCCTCAACCTTCTCCATGCGGCCGCCTCACCTCTTCTCTCGCACAAGGGTGCTCTCATCTCGAGGCGGGCGCCTCATCCATCCCTCGGCCGCCTCCCTCGAACCTCCAAAACTTGGTCTAAACTTGATCTAAATGATCCCAAACTTATGGGCAACCATCCCAAGGTCTAACCCAACTCAAAACAAGTCTAAAACACACCCAAACAACTCCCGAAACAGCTCGGAGCGAAACCGGGAAGGGGTGCAACGACGTGCGACCGGGATGACGAACGAACTCGAAATCAAACGAGCAATGAGAGGAGACTTTTAAGGCAAGTCTAAGGGCTAATGAAGAAGCCTAAATACTTCTAGGAAGTTGAATAACAACTAGGGAAATAAGAATCCCAAAGGAGAGGCGATTACGCGACTCGATTCTCGAACTACGCGATAGAGACGAACGCTATCTCCAAAGCTCCCAAAATCATCGATAGGCTTAAGGAATACCTCCAACTTGAAGTCTAATGCATCTAAACATGTTAATAAATCATCTTAAAGAGATCTAGGACCCAAACCGAGGTCACGAACACAAAACGGAAGTAAGCCCTCAATCGCTGCATTCCGACTATCGCCGGTCACGACTTGTGACTTTAGCAAGTCAACAACTATATGGGGTCTCTTAATAATGTTTTGGTCTTAATATGGTCTCTCAAACATATCTAGACCCTCTCGCAACCCAAACATACCGTCGACAAGGGAAGAAGTGCAAGTATAGCACGCAAACCGAGACAATGAAGGAGCGGGGCGTCACACCGCCAATGGACTGTTAAGCAGGTTACCAAGTCCAATTTAACGCAACCACTTAAAAAGATAAGAACCAGATTTCTGACTGATTTTGTACATATATTCCTCACTTAACTGCTTTCTAACTTTAATTTGGTGTATACTGTTAATTAACTAACTTCAAACGTTATTTAATTGCCTTCTAATGCTAATTAAATGCCTTTGTTACTTACCTGCCTTCTAATGTTAATTAACTGCCTTCTGAATTTATGTAAATACACTCTGATTTTGTGCATATATTTGTGCAAATTTAACTATGACTTTGTGCATATATACTCTGATTTTGTTAATTAACTGCCTCTAACTTTAATTTGGCATTTATAAAATTTTAGTATTGAAACTGTTAGTGGATTAAATAGTAGAGTTTTGAATTTCAAAAATTTTGAAAGTGTTTTACGTAAGTAAAGCGTGTATAAATTTTGAAAGTGTTTTACATAAGTACCTGCAATAAATTTTGAAAGTGTCTTACTGCCTTACAATCATCAATTTTGTTAATTAACTGACTTCTAACTTTAGTATTCAAACTGTATGTAGGTTAAATAGTAATGTGATTGTTTTTTATTTTGTAAGCGATAAAATTCCATACAAACTATTTGTGTAATTTATTAGCTTCGTCAGTACATTACCAAATGACAATTTTATGAAGCATAGTTTTGCCTCCAAATGGAACGTGTGCAGTTGTGCAATAATTAATATTAATAATTTAATTACATATATTTTTTAAAAACATATAGCAAATCAATCTATACGATAATTTTAAGACATAGAGTAACATATATGATTAGGGAGTAATTTCAAGACATGGAATAACATATATGATTATGGGAGATGAATCAGTCAGGTCAGACGTTTGATAGTCTAATTATGACAACTGGCTTCATAAAATGGTCAGTCGGTAAGGTACTGACCAAGCTAATAAATAATAAACACCCCAAAATTATAGATAAAATAATTTCGTTATGTAACTGAAACAACTTTCATAGGTCTGTTTTTTGTTTAGGATTTCAAAGAATTCAGTACAATTATTAGTTGGAGTTGTGTGGACAAATCATCAAAATTACATCTTTTATAAATCGAATAATGTGCCCATCTGTTTGTTATAAAGCTACTGACTATCCATAAATATGATTTTGTTCCACTTTTCAAGCTTACCCAATTAGATTATGAAAGCTTATAAACTTCATGATATATTTGTTCTCTGCCCAATGCATATATCTGCAAGTCTATATATGTGCATGTTTTCTATGATTTTGTGCATATATACTCTGATTTTGTTAATTAACTGCCTCTAACTTTAATTTGACATTTATACAATTTTAGTATTGAAACTGTTAGTGGATTAAATAGTAGAGTTTTGAATTTCAAAAAATTTGAAAGTGTTTTACGTAAGTATATGCAATATAAATTTTGAAAGTGTTTTACATAAGTACCTGCAATAAATTTTGAAAGTCTTTTACTGCCTTACAATTATCAATTTTGTTAATTAACTGAATTATAACTTTAGTATTCAAATTATTTGTAGGTTAAATAGAATTGTTTTGTTTTTTCTTTTGTAAGGGATAAAATTCCATACATCCTATTTGTGTAATTTATTAGCTTGGTCAGTACGTTACTGCTTGACCGTTTTATGAAGCATAGTTTTGCCTCCAAATGGAACGTGAGCAGTTGTGCAATAATTAATATTAATAATTTAATTACATATATTTTTTAAAAACATACAACAAATCAATCTATACGATAATTTTAAGACATAGAGTAACATATATGATTAGGGAGTAATTTCAAGACATGGAATAACATATATGATTATGGGAGATGAATCAGTCAGGTCAGACGTTTGATAGTCTAATTATGACAACTGGCTTCATAAAATGGTCATGCAGTAGGATACTGACCAAGCTAATAAATTACACAAACTCCAAAATTATAGATAAAATAATTTCGTTATGTAACTGAAACAACTTTCATAGGTCTGTTTTTTGTTTAGGATTTCAAAGAATTCAGTAAAATTATTAGTTGGAGCTGTGTGGACAAATCATCAAAATTACATCTTTTATAAATCGAATAATGTGCCCATCGTTTGTTATAAAGCTCTTGACTATCCATAAATATGATTTTGTTCCACTTTTCAAGCTTACCCAATTAGATTATGAAAGCTTATAAACTTCATGATATATTTGTTCTCTGCCCAATGCATATATCTGCAAGTCTATATATGTGCATGTTTTCTATGATTTTGTGCATATATACTCTGATTTTGTTAATTAACTGCCTCTAACTTTAATTTGGCATTTATACAATTTTAGTATTGAAACTGTTAGTGGATTAAATAGTAGAGTTTTGAATTTCAAAAAATTTGAAAGTGTTTTACGTAAGTATCTGCAATATAAATTTTGAAAGTGTTTTACATAAGTACCTGCAATAAATTTTGAAAGTCTTTTACTGCCTTACAATTATCAATTTTGTTAATTAACTGAATTATAACTTTAGTATTCAAACTATTTGTAGGTTAAATAGAATTGTTTTGTTTTTTCTTTTGTAAGGGATAAAATTCCATACATCCTATTTGTGTAATTTATTAGCTTGGTTAGTACGTTACTGCTTGACCGTTTTATGAAGCATAGTTTTGCCTCCAAATGGAATGTGACCAGTTGTGCAATTATTAATATTAATAATTTAATTACATACATTTTTTAAAAACATACAACAAATCAATCTATACGATAATTTTAAGACATGGAGTATCATATATGATTAGGGAGTAATTTGGAGACATGGAGTAACATATATCATTATGGGAGATGAATCAGTCAGGTCAGACGTTTGGTAGTCTAATTATGACAAATGGCTTCATAAGGTGGTCATGCAGTAGGATACTGACCAAGCTAATAAATTACACAAACTCCAAAATTATAGATAAAATAATTTCGTTATGTAACTGAAACAGATTTCATAGGTCTGTTTTTTGTTTAGGATTTCAAAGAATATATAAAATTATTAGATGGAGCTGTGTGGACAATTCATCAAAATTACAGCTTTTATAAATCGAATAATTTGCACATATGTTTGTTATAAAGCTAATCATTATCCATAAATATGATTTTGTTCCACTTTTCCAGCTTACCCAATTACATTATGGAAGCTTATAAACTTTATGATATATTTGTTTTCTGCCCAAATTATTTTATAATTCTTGTTTTATATTTCCATCTATTTCCAAAATGCTTCCAGTTGGATAGAACATTTACCAAACTTAGTTGGAAGTTTTTCTTAAATTGAGGCAGGGTTTTCTTCACATAGGGACTTTCTAGTTATTTTTACATTACAAAATAGAAAACAATCAGGTTTTTACTCTGTGTGTATTGTAAAGTTTATTGTACATAATTTTTTGTCCGTCTTTCATCTACTACATTCAAAATTATCTTATTTATAACAGTTACAATTCTGGATACCTCTTATCTTTCATTATGTAACATTTGGTAAAATATTTTTCATCTAATTTATTTGTGTAACATTTTTTCATACTGAATTGTCATACCTACAGGGTCGAAGACAGAATGGTGGTAGAAAAGGGATACGATACAGAAATGAAGAGGCTGAATTAAACAATTAAATCAGACTATAGAAGCTAAGTAATTTTTTTTCTGTCATACGTAATTGCTTTTCACAACTAACAGCCCCGTAGACATTAGATTTGTCTTTGCATTAAGAAATTGAGGAAACACACTTCACTAACAATTTAAAACGAAAACAAAACAAATTACTTAACTGGAGTTGAATATTTATGCAAGCTTATGCTGCTTTACTGATTTTTTTTCATATGAGTAAACACAGTATCATTTTACTATTCACATAATACAATATGCATTTAAAAAAAATGCTAAATAGACAAATCTATCTGCTTTTATGAACTGTTGTTGCTTGTACTCCTGCCTGCAATTATTGTCGATTACGTGATCTTCATATCATCGGAGTTCGATAATCTCATTAGGAAATAGCCAAGAACATATGCTTCAAGTAATGGCTTTTTTTGTTCTTCATTTTTTTTTAGAATCTTAGAAAATCCTCAACTATTATATTATACAGATTATAAGTAAGATGTCTTTGTGCTTTTAAGAGTTTATCTGTGCAATTTTAAATATCCTCTTAAATATCATTAACAGCTAATACATTTCAACATGTTTTAAAAGCAAATTGTATGTAAGATTTATAGTTACCCTTAAAAATTTGTTGTGTTTTATAACTTCTTCAAAATTATGTTATTGTGCACAGTTCCTGTTTTGGATACCTCTTATTGAAAAAAATATATAATTACTATTCCTATGTACTATTTCGAACTTGGTACCTCGAATTCATAATTTGTTTAAACTATTTCTCATACGTTTTTTTCCCTTTTTTTTTTTGATATGTACCTGTTGAGCCCCTATTATAAGACTATTGTTTAATTATTTTTCTCCTAATTTATTGAAGTAACATTTTTTGATACTTCTCATACTTGCAGGGTCGAAGATAGAAGGGGTTAGAAAAGGGATAACATACAGAAATGGAGAGGTTGAAGTAAACAATTAAAAGAGCTCAAATGCAACATCACAATGGAAGCTAAGTAAATTTTTTTCAGTCATACATTATTAATTGCTTTTTAAAACAAACAGCTTCGTAGACATTAGTTTTGTCATTGCTTAAAGAAATTCATTGGACACAGACTTCAATATCTGTTTCAAACAAAAACAAAAGAAATTACTTACCTGGAGTTGAATATTTATTCAAGCTTATGTTGATTTCTTCATCTAACTCCTACTGCATTACCATAAGCTAGCTTTACACATATGTCTTGAAGTTGCTTCCCTTTCTCTATTTGTTTCCTGGATTACTTTGATTGTTGCATGTACTACCACTTTTAAAAGTATGGGTGCTGAAACTTTTACAGAATTGCTATTAGAAAGTGCTGAAAATGAATGGGAAAAAACCTTGAAAGACTGATTCATAATATTTATAGATTTTCAAACAGGAATCCTGAATTTATTAGGTCCTATTTTGACACTTCATTTCCCTCTTTGGATGTATTCATATGTCCACAATCTAAATAATGTGCCTATCCATGCAAATTGCAGCTTTTAAGGATTGAGTTACGTGCCCAATCATATTTAAGAAAAATTAATCATTCACTTGATATATGTGTATGCATGATTTTTCATCTCACTCAGTTAAAGTATTGCTAACTGTTTAAAAAAATTTATGTATTTTATTTGACTTTTTTAATTTTGACAAAATTTGGTTTTGCTATAAGTATAAAATCTAAAGGGTTTTCTGTTGGAGAGGGAAAAAGTCTTTGAAATCTGAACTTGGCCAACTAACATACTCTTTCTCTGTCCAAATCTGCTGTAAAGTTATCACTTTATATAAGACCATTATGAATTGAATAAAGTGTCTAACCTTTTTTAAAAAAATATAATCATTCACTTTATATCTGCATTGGTCTGTTTTTTTCATCTCACCAAGTTAAGTTATTGTTTTCGTTATGAATAGACTTGAAATCTGAACTTGGTCAACTTACAAAAAACTTTCTCTTGTCCAATGAATCTGTAGTCATCATTTCATATAAAACCATTATTAATTGAAGATACTGTCCAACCTTTTTTTAAAAAAAATCGAATCATTAACTTTATATATGTTTTGGTCTTTTTTTTTAATCTCACCCAGTTAAATTATTGCTTTCTGTATGAATAGACCTGAAATATGAACTTGACCAACTGCCATACATTTTATCTGTCCAATGAATCTGGATTTTCATATTCTGACAAAAGTTGGTTTTGCTAAAAGTATAAAATCTAAAAGGTTTTCTGTAGGAGAGGGAAAGAGTCTGAAATCTGAACTTGACCAACTCACATACTCTTTATCTGTCCAAATCTGCTGTAAAGTTATCACTTTATATAAGACCATTATGAATTGAAGAAAGTGTCTATTTTTTTAAAAAATCTAATGGTTCACTTTATATCTGTTTTGGTCTGTTTTTTTCATCTCACCAATTTAAATTATTGTTTTCGTTATGAATAGTCTTGAAATCTGAACTTGGTCAACTGACATACACTTTATCTGTCCAATGAATCTGTAGTCTTCATTTCATACAAAACCATTATTAATTGAAGATATTGTCCAACCTTTTTTTAAAAAAACTCTAATCATTAACTTTATATATGTTTTGGTCTTTTTTTAATCTCACCAGATTAAATTATTGTTTTACGTATGAATAGACTGAAATATGAACTTGGCTAAGCGCCATACATTTTCTATGTGCAATGAATCGGAAAGTCATCATGTTATATGAAACCATTATGAATTGAAGAAAGTGTCCAACCTTTTTGTAAAATCTAATCATTACCTTTACTCATATTGTTTTGGTCTTTTTTTCATCTCACCAATTAACTTATTGTTTTGTTTATGAATAGACTTGAAATATGTACTTGACAACTGACATACACTTTCTCTGTCCAATGAATCTGTGAAGTAATCATTTTATATAAAACCATTATGAATTGAAGAAAGTGTCCAACCTTTTAAAAAAATTAATAATAATTCACTTTATATCTGTTTTGGTATGTTTTTTTCATCTCAACATTTTCAAATTATTGTTTTATTTCTGAATAGACTTGAAATATGATCTTGAACTTGGCAAACTGCAACACTTTCTTTGTCCCATGATTCTGTAAAGTCATCATTTTATATAAAACCATTAAGATTTGAAGAAAGTGTACAACCTTTTTTAAAAAAATATACTCATTATGAATTGAAGCAAGTGTCCAACATTTTTTAAAAATCGTTTGACATACTCAAAGTAAGTGTCCAACATTTTTAAACATTTTTAAATTTTCTTTCAGACCTCTCAATTGTTGATAGTTACACAATGCACTTAATTTTATTCATTTATTCATGAAGATGTCCAAAACTTTAAATTTTAAAACTGAAAATATTGCATAAATAAGTTAAATACTACAATAGCAAGTTTGACCTTGTCAACCATAGTCTAGAGACATAAAGAAACTATCATAGTCTAGTCTAGACAGCAAAAGATCCTACAACCATAGTCTAGAGACCTAATGAAACTACCATAGTCTAGTCTAGTCTAGACAACAAAAGATGGTACGTTGGTTCAAATGCAAAAACACAAGACAATAATTTCGATTTTTTTGGCGCAAAAGAATTGTAGAAAACACCCTACATATTTTGGTGTGCATTGTCTTGTTAACCTTCATTTCCACTCCAACCTTCATTCTTTCTCAATCTTCACTTCAACCTTCATCTTCTTCTCATTGTCATTGGTACTTGAGCAGAATTCTTCAAAAAGAGCCCTCTTTAATTTTGAATCTTTAATGTCATTAGCAACAATTGTTTTCTTTGTGTTCTTTATAGGTGTTGCAGCATCACCCTTCGATGAATTTGGCTGTATAAACTATACATATTTTAATAAAGTGTTATAATAAAAATATTTACATTTAAAGTTAATTAATATAGTATACCTCGTGTATATCTCGGATATCTCCCTCATCCAATTTTGGAAAATATTCAGCCTCGTTACTATTTTTATGCCCTCCAAAATATTTGTCTATAATTGAACTGTCCATGACCACTTTTAAAACCTGATAAACTTCTCGAATAGGCCCAGAATGATATGGTCTAATCTGAATTTTGAAAAGAACATTCTTGTCCACTAAATTTGCTATTTCCCTTGGAATTTCCTGAAACAAACATAATTTTGTGTGCAAAAGTTATAAATATTTGACCATTCATTAAATAATAATAAACGTACTCCTATTGTTATGTTTCATGTACTATTTTTTATAACATCACCTGTTCTTGAGCATTACTTTTTAAATCTGCAGCTGATTTACCAATGAGGTCCTTTGATTCCTTGTCCCAGATTAGGAAAGATGCATTCCCAGTATTGTCAACCACCCGAACTTGAATTTTGTACCTTGTAAAGTAAAGTATTACCGAGTGAAAGACATAATAAAAAGTTATCAAAATCAAAAGGATTAAAATGCATATATCATACCTTATCTTGCAACTTGAATAAAAAATTTCACATTTATCACAATAAAATTGGCCATAGCAATTGTAATTTTTTTAGACATTTGTGACACGAAGTGTAACACCAATTCTTTCCAGAATCTATGAAGTCAATTCTGCCCATGACCCAAAAGTTGCCAGCCTAGTTCAAATTTAAAAGTGTTGTAATTAGTTCACATTAAAAATTATATACACAATTTAGTTAAACATTCTTTTACAATTATTAAATTTACCTCATTGATTTCATTGAGTTGTTCTATTGTTCTAATCAAATCAAGAGATCTTTCAAATTCTTCTATATTGGTTTCAGCCTTTGTTGTTGGTGCTGTAGATGCCGGTGCTCGTGCCTGTATTGGTGCGGGTACATGTACTGCTAAATTGTTTATTTCTCCTGTTTCTTTCTTATCAGATGTCAAACTAACATTGAAAATATACAGCTTTAGTATTTGAGTTTTACTACACTAAATTCATAAAATAGTTTCAATAATTTCCTATTATGTATGTACATTACTTAAACTGTTTTTTAATACCTGGAACGAAAATCTGCTACGTCTCTGATGTCACTATTGATAAGTACCCTGCTGACATAGAATGTGTTTGAAACTTTAACCACATCCCTAAATTTTCGAACACGGCATAAGCTGATGAGGACAATAACAGGTTCTTCGACAGTTGCAGCTAAGTAGTTCATAGTGTAGTCGACATATTCCCCCCATAATGTACACGGTAAAGTTTTTCTTGTGCAATTAGTAGGCATATTAAACCCAAACAACTATGTACAGTTTATTAAAAAGTAATGAAGACAGTGTAGCATGTAATAATGGAATGTACTCATGGTCTTCCAAAATTATATCCATCATTTTAGCTTGCCGTCCAGCTATTTCCTTGTGTTGTGGAGAATTGCGAGCAATCAACTTCCCTATTACATCTTCATAAAGAGAACCAAATGAATGAAAACAAAATTTTAATTCTAACTTAAACACTTGAAGAAAAATATTAATGTACATACCAATCAGTTGGGACTCCTCTACTTCCTCTGGATTTGAAAAATATTCAAATGGCTTGAGCTCGTATATGTTCCATGGGAATTTTTCGTCAAATACTTCAGTCACCATTGTTTTTCCCATAAGAATAATCTTATATTTTGAATCAGTTGTTTTAAACTTCATTAAATTATCTGCCACAATAAAATCCTTAATAGCATAGACATGATGTTCCTGGAAAATAGTTTTGAACTTTCTTATATGCTGTTGCTTTATTGTTGCATGAATTTTTGATCCCTATGTATATATAAAAATTAAGTTAGCAATTGTAATGAAAAATGTAATGCAGATTCTGTGTATATATAAAAAGTAAGTAAGCAATTGTAATGAAAAATGTAATGCAGATTCTGTGTATATATAAAAAGTAAGTAAGCAATGAATTTGTATTGTTACCTCATTGTCATGAAATATGCATTCCAAACTTTGAATAACTGATGAGTCCCCAAATGCTGACACATTATAACTGAGCACAAGTCTAACTTTTACAACCAACTCTATTTTTGTAGGATTTAATTGCCGAACCAAGCTGAAAAATGGAGCCATTTGTAACTTGCCAAGAATTCCAGCATTCAACAGCAATTGGGTTGCAAGGGTGGAACTGTGTTGTATTTATAATGGTTTCTTATACATGCAAATCTGGCATGTGTACTTGAGAGGTGCCACTTGTCTTGTAAATAATTTTCGTTTTATTTTTTTTAATCTATACCAAGTCAATTCTGTGGGTAGAAAACCGGTGGATTTATACAAAACAGTGATACATGTTGGATATTACAAAAAGTGGTACAGGTTGGATTTTACAAAAATAGTGGATCAGTCCCATTTGTCCAGAATGGGAAAAAATTGGTGTAGTACAGAATGCAATTGAGACAATGATGTGATTGATCAGTATGAAATGTATTTTTGAAGGCCTTTTTAAGGCCTGTTTTGTCAGTGTATAGTTAGCTGTACATAGCTAATTTGAAAAACATTGTGACAATTTTGATTCGGTAATGTTATCAGTGGGAAAAAAATTGTATAGTAGATAATATAAATGAGAGAGAATGATGTGATTGACATGATTGATCAGTAGAAAAAAACAGGAAATTTATTTTAGAGTGCTTGTGTTGACTGTTTGTGGGTGAAGTAGGTAATTTCAAAAACTATTGTTACATCAGTTGGGTAAGAGGTAGATATTAGTTTATGTCTATTTATGGCTTTGGGATTTGGCGGGAAATGACCAAAAAGGAAACTTTTTCCTTTTAATAGATATATAGATAATAATAGGTTTTGGCAAAATATGAACAAATGTTTCTTAAAATCCTATAATGACACTTATTTTGAAACAAAAACATTGCTAAAACGACACTTATTTTAAAACAGATGAAGTAATAATTTAATTAGAGTAAGCTGTGGAAGTGTGATGTGTATGTACAATAGTTTTGTCAAATCAAGCACAACCCATTAAAAATGAATAAAATAATCAATTAGATACTCATTTGATTCAAAACAAAAAAACCTTCCCAATGGTGACATAAAATACAGCATATTTACATACATCACCATCTTTATCTCTATTAATAATGACTAGAAACTTGAAAAAAAAATCATAGATCTTTTTTCCTGATGTTCATATGAAACAAACCAAATCTTTATAGGTAAAAAATCAATAAGTCCTTTAATATTAATTGGTTATGGATTTCAATTGACAAATGAGCTTAAATAATTTATCTTGAATGAAACCTTAATTGAATTTACTAGATTAATTACACAGAGACCAATTCCACTTGGGAACTCGAGAAAGAAATGCGTAAGAAGTATTCCGAGTTTGTTTCATATAATTTCAAATTATAGGGTTCTCTAAGTAAATATTACTTCATTTACCTTATTATTACAAACCCAAATCTTCAAATCCCAACCCAACCCACATCTTTAAATCCTCACTACAGATCTTCAGCACAGCCACCTTCATCAACCTTTCACACGCCATCTACAACAAACCAACTATGCTTGCGACTTGGGATCATTTCGAGAACATAACTACCATCTCCGACACCAAATCTATAATTCTCTCATCAAGATCCAACATCATAACGTGATGACCGAAGGTAGGAAGCTCTGCTGGAGATGGTTGATTGAAGATGATGCTGGAGGAACTGGGGATGAAAAACTTCGCCTGAGGAGAGAGAGACAACATGAATTAGCTTAGGGTCTAAAGTTGTTTCTTGGGCGTGAGTATGAGAGAGAGAAAGAGGATTGCGGCGATGGATTGCCTTGCCTTGTTGGTACCAGAGTAATTGTAGAAACTAATAAAGTTTAGGAAAAATGACATAACATTTCCATTGATATGTTGAACATATATATAGGAGTACAATACTTGCTACACAAGGTTAACCTAGAGAGTCTAAATACAAAAGGGATTAGGAAACCTAAATACAAAGGGATTAGGACACCTAAATACAAAGGGTTATGAAAGTATAAACTAACTATAAATATAATATATTACAAATATATTATATTCTCTTATATGCTCCCGCAAGATGGATCACCGTTAGAAGAGACCAATTTTAAGAAGAAGATGTTAAGAGCACACGAGTTGAGAATGCGAGGGAGTGGACGTCAACGAGTTGGTGAACGAGAGGACTTTGGCGAGCTGGTGAGAGCCTGGTTTGCCAAGGACAATGTTTACTCGAGGAGAAAGCTGGTGAACAAGGGGTCTTCGGCGAGCTGGGGAGAGCCTGGTGTGCCAAGGAGACATGGTTTACTTGATGAGCGAGCTGGTGACCGAGGGGTCTTTGACGAGCTGGTGAGAGCCCGGTTTACCAAGGACAATGTTTACTCGAGGAACGAGTTGGTTAACAAGAGGCCTTCGGCGAGGTGGTGAACGAGAGGTCTTTGGCAAGCTGGTGAGATCTGGGTGTAGCCGAGGAGTCCTTGTGGTGCTTGAAAAGCGAGCAGTTGAGGGAGGAGTCTTTAGCGAGCTGGTGAGAACTGGGTGTCGCTGAGGAGTCCTAGTCCTTGTGGTGCTCGAGGAGCTAACAATTGAGGTAGGAGCCTTCGGCGAGCTGGAAAGAGCTAGGTTTGATCGAGGAGTCTTAATCCTTATGGTGCTCGAGGAGCAAGCAGTTGCGGGAGGAGTCTTCAACGAGTTGGTGAGAGCTGGGTTTGGCCGAGGAGTCCTAGTCCTTGTGGTGCTCGAGGAGCGAGCAGTTGAGTGAGGACTTCAGTGAGCTGGTTAAAGCCGGGCTTGCCGAGGAGTCTATGAGGTGCTCGAGGAGCGAGCTATTAAGGGAAGGCCTCGACAAGCTGGTTAGAGTTGGGTTTGTCTAGGAATCCTTGGGATGCACTAGAGGAAAGCAGTGGAGGGATGTTGACGAGCTGGTGAGAGCCGGGTTTGCCGAGGAGTCTGGAGTTACTCGAGAAGTGAGCTGGTTGAGGGAGGGCCTTGGAGAGCTGGTTAAAGATGGGTTTGCCGAGGAAACCATGAGTGGCTCGAGGAGCGAGTAGGTTGAGGGAGGAAGTCAGCGAGCTAGTTAGAGCTGGGTTTGCCGAGGATGTCGGAGTTGCTCGAAGAGCGAGCGGGTTGAGGGAGGGCATATGGTAAGAGAGGGGCCTCGACGAGTTGTGGAGGGAGGACGTTGGCGAGCTTGCCTTCCGAGGAGGGTGAGTTGGGTTTGCGAAGGAATCTGGATTTGCTCAAGGAGTATGTAGTGTTAGGGAGGGCATTGGTGAGCTTGCCTCCAAAGTAGGGCGAGCTGCGTTTGCCAAGGAATCTGGAATTATGCAAGGAGAAAGCTGAGTTAAGGAGGGCGTCGACGAGCTAATCATAGTTGGCTTTGCCAAGGAGTCCTTGGGTTAATATGGTGGAAGAAGGATTAGGGTAGCGGAAGGTTGGTAGACAGTGGCTGAGGAAGGACATCAGATAGTTGGTCAAAGCTGGGTTAGCCAATGTGTCCTTTAATTGCTCAAAGGGGGGTAAACCGACTTGGCTGTGGAGAGTTACCGGATCTGAACTTGGGTCTGGTGATCAGATCTGGGTTGGCAGTGGCTTTGGTGAGAGGAAGGTATAAGGAGGCGGAAGGTTGGTGGTTTAGGGTTAGGAGGTTGCCAAGGTAAGGGAGGGGCAATGGCATTGGCAGAGGCTTTGGTAAGCAGGTTTATAAAGGCAGAAGGTTGGTGGTAATAGGTGCTAAAGGAGAGGCGGTTGAGGAAGGGCCTCGGCGAGCTCGTAAGAGCTTGGTTTAACGAGGTATCCTTTAGTTGCTCAGGGGGGGGGGCGAAACCGACTTGATCTGTACGTGGGGTTGGTGGTCAGATCTTGGTTAGCGGCGGCTATGGTGGGAGGAAGTTTTAGGGTTGTGGAATGTTGGTGGTTTAGGGTTAGGAGATTGCCAAGGTAAGGGAGAGGTAGTGTTGGCAGTGGCTTTGGTGGGCAGGTTTTAATTATAGAGGCAGAAGGTTGGTGGTAATAGGTACTAAAGGAGAGGCGGATGAGGAAGGGCCTCGACGAGCTTGGTTTGCCGAGGTGCCCTTTGGTTGCTCAAGGGGGGGACCGACTTGATCTGAACGTGGGGTTGATGGTCAGATCTTGGTTGGCGACGGCTATGGTGGGAGGAAGTTTTAGGGTTATGGAATGTTGGTGGTTTAGGGTTAGGAGATTGCCAAGGTAAAGAAAAGACGGTGTTGGTAGTGGCTTTGGTGGGCAAGTTTTATAGAGGCAGAAGGTTGGTGGCAATATGTGCTAAAGGAGAGGCGGTTGAGGAAGGGCCTCGACGAGCGCGTAAGAGCTTGGTTTGCGAGGTGTCCTTTGGTTGCTCACGGGGGGGGGGAACCGACTTGATCTGAAAGTGGGGTTGGTGGTCAGATCTTGGTTGGCAGCGGCTATGGTGGGAGGAAGTTTTAGGGTTGTGGAGTGTGGTGGTGGTTTTAGGTTTTTAAGAGCGAGACTCTGATACCATGTAGAAACTAATTAAGTTTAGGAATAATGACATAGTCTTTTCATTGATATGTTGAACATATAAATATGAGTACAATACTTGCTACACAAGTTTAACCTAGAGAGTCTAAATACAAAAAGGATTAAGAAACTTAAATACAAAGAGATTAGGAAAATATAAACTAACTATAAATATAATATATTACAAATATATTATATTTTCTTATAGAAATAATATTCGACAATATGATTCTAATGAATTTTCCCTTTTTTTTTTTTTTTTTTTTTTTTTTTTTGAGATTTTGATGTGTATCTATTAGTACCTGATTTTGGATGCCAGTTGTATGGCTCGGTGGAGGTAGTTGTGGGAAAAATACCGTATTAGAAGCTTTTGGATTATGTAGATAGGATAAAAAAGGCTTTAGGTATTATCTAGAGGCATATCTGGGGAAATCTGTAGAAAAAAATGCAAATGATCTTATTTGAATTCTTTATTTCGAAATAAATAATAAAAAGTTAGTCTCCTTTTAGTTTAAAAAAGTTATGAAAGAAACCCTTAAAGATCATGTAGGCAGCCACATAATCCACTTCATCACTCTGATAATGAAGTTGGATGGATAGTTAATGATATTGGTCACATTTTCTTCAAATTATTTGTAAGCTTGGAACATTTTTTATTCAAAATTAAATACATTGACAACATTTGTAATATTGGAAGAACGTGTTATTTTGGTTTTTGTCTAATAATACGTTGGTATAAAAAGTAGTTTTCTCCAGAAATAGAGAGAGGGCAATATATATATATATAAATGTGTGTGTGTGTAAGAGTAATATGCATGCATCAAGATCAAGCCCCCCATTCAATCAAACCGACGGGTAGAAACGGTGAAGTTTGGTGGTGGGGTGGTTCTGCGCCATGGGCCATGGCGGTTGTGAACTTGAAAGAGGGAGGAGAGGAAGAATTTGAGATTAAAAAAAGAAAACGAAATACTACTCCATCTCTTCCTAATTTATTGATTTCGACAGAGTTGGCTTATACTTCAACTACTTTAGTTTTTCATGGTGATCAATTAAAAGAAAATATGCAAAGCTAAAAAAATTACACTCATTACCGACCGTTCTAATCATACAATACATAGGGTGTAAGTTCAAACCATCGAATGGATGATCACCAAACCACGTATATACTGATTTGGTTATGATCCGTCACAATTCGATCTGAGTTTCAATAATTTGGTTCGATTAGTGGTTTTTGTAATTGAACCGATCATCAAACCATTATGGCATTATATATATTCTTCCATTCGTTTTTAAATAATTGTTCTCTTTGAATCAATACATTTAAAAAAAATAATTAGTTGTATTATAAATATTTATATAATGTATAGTTTCCTTTAATATCCTTATGTTGGCTTCAAATCATCTATCTCACTCTCTGTTACATCTCCTGTCTCATTGAATCTCATCCCTACACGTTTCCTTATAAAAAGAAGACTGACTAAAATAACAAAGAAAGTGTACGGCCGAGATTCAATGAGACATGAAATGTGACAGAGAGTGAGATAGACGATTTGGAGCCATGTAAGTTATCATAATTAAAGTAAGTAAAAAATAAGGTTCAAGTGGTAAAAATGTTTTTTTAAAAGGAAAGTTTTGAAAGATGACAATTATTTTGAACAACTTTGCTAGGATTACCACTATGGTGACAACTATACCTTGATGATAAACTTAGTATTTTCCTATTTTGAAGTAAACAAAAAATGAAAGGAGTACAATTATTTACAAACGGATGAACAATTAATGTTAGTCTTTAATATTTTAGTTATGTTCTTTTGCTTTTAAAATCTTATTTTTAATGTTTGCTGCTAATTAACAATAAACATCTCATTTACCTTAATTTTAATGTTGAGTTTATAGCATAACAATGATTAATCTAATTATTAAATTTTCATCTCAAACGTAAAAATGAATTGAACCAAACCAAACCAAATCGAACCGTCAAGCCTCATGTAGTTTTGTTCGGAATTGAAAAAATTGCAATCGCTCAGAGTTGGTTTAAACCGAATTAGTGAACCGATTACACCTGTACATAGATTTTGATACAGCCCCATAATCAATTCAAACTTCAATGGTCTCAATCAAATACTCCCTCCGTCCCTAAATTATCGTCCTACTTTTCCCTTTTCGTCCGTCCCAAAATAATTGTCTACTTTGAAACTTACTTTTTTAGAACATAACTTTTACCACTTTATCCTTACTTTTTTACCTTACTTTAATTATGAGCCACATATACATGGACTTTAAAAGAAACTACACATTAAACCAATATAAATAATCAAGTCAATTGTTTTTTCTTAATCTGTGCGCCGGGTCAACCAGGACAATAATTTAGGGACGGAGGGAGTAACATATATAGTACTAGTGCATAACATTTTTATGCTAACAAGTAAGTGCAGTTTAGTGGTAAGATGCTTCACCCATACCTAATAGGTTGTGAGTTTGAGTCACCAAGAGGGTAAGTGGGGAACCACTATTGATCCTCTTTTTTTTTTTTAAAAACATTTCTATGCTTATAGCTTGTGAAAACCATAAAATGGGCAGCCTAACAGATAACCACAGTACCTGCAGAACAAGCAGTATCCCATCCGTTGTCAAAAGATTTAAATTTATGGCTGCTTCTTTTTCTTCTCCAAATAAGAATAACTGCGCTGAAACTTCAACACTCCCCACAGAAATCGCAAGCCGAGCTCCGGCCACAACACTTTAGGAGAGTACAATAGGCAGTTAGTAGTTTGCCAAAGCAGGAAGTTACTGAGCCTGGTCTCACCCGAGCTTCGCACCAGAAGATACGGATCAGGCGCCACCGCCATGTACATATGCTTGTCTAAGTCAGCCACCTTTATGTCACGCTTTAGTTCGCTCGCATTGTTTTTAATCTCGCCCCATTTTTCTTTACAAGATTCATCAACTGCACGTAGGATTTCATTCTCGGAAGTGTAAGCCACACAGATTAACAGCATTGTGTTTGTGTTATGTGCTGTGGCTTTCATCAATTTTTCAGCTGCAATCTTAACGTGCTCGTTGAGTTGTTTCAAATCCCCTATAAACATTACCCTCGTGCCATATTGCCTGCACACAGTTTCGTCTTCGAGAAAGGCTTCAATCTTTTCCTGCAATAGGTCCATCACATACTGGACTTCGTCCGGACTTCTTTTGAAGTTTTCAATACTGAAAGCGTAGACAGTTACGTACTTGATCCCCAACTCGTAGCAGTACTTAAGTAAGGACAACATTGTCCCATATCCAGCCTTATGGCCATCCCCTTGATCAAGTTTCCATTTCTTAGCGAACCTCCGGTTTCCATCCATGATAAATGCAATGTGTTCTGGGATGGGGCCAACAGATATGACACGGAACACAAGTCTTCTCACGCTGGTAACCAAGCTTTCTAGCACCCTGCCTGCAATGCCTTGTCTGTTTTCCCGCGTTTCTTCTTCATTGATATACATCTTGCAGTAGCAGTACTGCGTTTGTAGATTAAATTAGCAATTCAGACACAGTTTATAACTTTTCAATGACACTTTAGTGTGACCATTTTATGAATCCTAATTCGTAAGACAAATCTCCACCGCCTCACATCTTAGCCCATGAGTATATAGTGAGTTGGATAAAAAGATCCGTCTTACAAAAATACGCGTAAAATCGTATTTCCTAATGTTTTTTTGCCTGGGTTATAATATAGCTTTTTTCACAAGTTCATATGCAAGTGGCCCATTTTTTGGAACATACAAACAAAAAAAAGCTGGAAAATAATTACCATCACAATAACATCAAACATATTGCTATTATCATTAATTATTATTATTAGGAAAAAAAGGTATTTTGGGCCACCCTAATTTATCAAAATATTCATTTATGCCACCCAACTCGTAAATTATTCAGTTAGGTCGCTAAACTATGATTTCATCAACAAATAGTCCCATTTTTAAAATTTCGTTAATTATTACTGTTAAATGGGTTTGAAATACCTATTTTACCTTTTTGGTAAACCTGGCGTGACCAACTACGACGAAAATCATCTTTTGTACCACCAACTTTTTCAAAATATTCATATACATTGACATGTACGGTATATAGAAACAGGGAAGAGCGTGGGTACAAGTCTGAAAAAAAAATCAATAAAAAAAAAAAGTACAGCACGACATAACATGCAGTTGATGAATTCAGTTACTTGTTTGACAATTCCAATGGGGTCTTAGCCCTGTAAGGCTATGATCCAGCTGTGTTACAGGCGTTTTCAGACAATTACTAAGTACTCCATGGTTCGTCTAAATAGTTCATATTTGAAAAGTTTAATTATTAAAAATATATAATTAGTATGAAAGTTGGTTAATTACAAAAATATTTAAGCATAATTAATACATTAATATCAAATATGAAGGTTAAAGTTAGAATGTTATGGATAATTATGAAACATAATTTTTTGAAATTTGACTTTTAAAATGATGACAAAAACTTAGTCAAGACGGTTTTATCGTCATTTTTTGTAAGACGAATCCTTCTTACCCGACCCACCACGTGTTGATGAGTTGAGATTTGAGAGATCGAAACTCCATTCTACGAATTAAGATATGTAAGACTATCTTAGAAGAGACTTACCTAAAATAAAACATAACAAAATTATATAGTGGACGCTTTACCCGGGAATAGAAGGAGTATCTAGAAATGAAATGAATATGCATGCACAAACATAGGCAAAACACACAAATGGCCCACCTAACTTTCCCACTTTATGCAATTCGTCCATCCGAAAGTTTGAAATATCTATTTTGACCACCTAACTTTAGTCTAGTTGCAAGCGAGCTCATTTTTTGGATGACCGTTAGATTTAGCCGTTAAGTCATGTAAAATATTTATTTTTTTGCCAACTAGAAATCTAAAGGGGTCTAACTGAAAATACAAAAAAATAACTATTATAACTAAAAAGGGGTCAAACTGTAAATAATAATAGAACTTTGGGGTTATTTGGGCCAACATGTCTGGGTCAATAATTATTGATTTTCGAAGAAAACCGTAACTCAACTTTTACTTGAATTCCACTGGTAACAATTTCCCCATATATCTCCCACGCCAAATCAACCCACCCAACTTTTACAAGTCCTCCAAGAAGACTATTGCAGCCATTAATTGAAACAAGAAAACCTCTACTTCTCAGTACTCTGAACGACTCCACTCCTTCTCTTACTTTCTTATTTTGCACATAAGTTCTAACCAACAAATCAAAAACAAGTGAATTCGAACTCGAACTCAAACCCGACCCACAACTCCCATTAGTTAAAATTAATGAGTCCACAATCTCGACCCGAGAAACACCACTCTTCCTAATCATCCTAAGAATCAACGCCTGTGCATCATATAGCCTCCCATTCGTAAAAGATTAGGTTTACCTTGTTTTAGACTCCACAATATCTTCTCAACCGAGAACGTTTCAACGATTAGGATCAATTCATTTCAATTCGTTTAAGGATTTCTACATTCTGAGGGGTTTTACAATATTGGTAGGGTAAGGGAGTGGAGGTTGAAGGTGTCGTTGTTCTGAGTGCGGTTGCCAGAGAAACTAGCTCCAAGCCGTACCAATCCTAACCCTCTCCCATATTCAGCCAAACCCTTTCATCTATAGCTGCCTCCTGCTGTCTCCAGTGTGTGTGTATGTGATAGAGAGAGAGAGAGAGAGAGAGAGAGAGAGAGAGAGAGGAAGATAGGGAGAAGAGTGAATCAATTTTCAGATGGAACGTCCCAGATCTATAAATCAATGAATCCTACGCTGCTTCCACTTCGATGTCGACGACATCCATAGAGCCCCCAACATCATCGTTGCCATCTATGTTGTCTCCGGTGTGTGTGTGAGACTCGGTTTCCATCTCTCGTGTGTGAGAGAGAGAGAGGGAGAGAAGAGAGATCGCTTTGATCTGGGTTACGGTTTTCTTCCCGGAGAAGATGAAGATCAACAATTATTGACCCAAACATGTTGGCTCAAATAATCCCAAAGTTCTATTATTTACAATTTGAACACTTTTTAATTATAATTGTTCTTTCTTTTTGTTTGTGTTTTCAGTTAGACATCTTTAAATTTCTAATAGGCAAAAAAATGTATTTATATGGATAAAATAGATATTTGACATGTCTTAATGGCTAAATCTATCGGCCATCCAAAAGATGGACTCACTTGCAATTAGACTAAAATTAGGTGGTCAAAATAGATATTTTAAATTTTTTGTGGCCGAATTACAAAAATGGGAAAATTGGGTGGCCATTTGTGTGTTTTACCTTACAAATATCAAATAAAAACTATCGAAAAGGTAACCAAGAACTTACATTGATGCAGCAAACTTGTAGATCAGAAGATATATTCTCGAGCAACCACTACTGAAAACCGAAAAGAAAGAAAGAAAGAGCTGTTGGTTTGGTGATGCTTATGACTTATGTGGAGAGAAGAAAGCATATACTGCAATACCATCATGTGATTGTGTTGGAATGTTCCATATTTAAGGAGGGAGCTTCACGACACCTAGTTTTAATAATCTAAAAGCAACCTCTCAATACTCTATAGGTTTTCTATAACATTGTCCTACGAATCTTAATTCGTAAAATGAATCCATACTTTCTTATATTTTAACCCTAACACATGGTGATTCGGATATAAATGGTTCGTTTTATCCAAATTTTTGCCATTTTTTTTACCTCACATTTTGTAAAACCTCAACTCTATCACTGGACAATTCCTTAAAGTCTTTTGCCATCAATACTAATGTGAATATGAAAAAAAAAAAAAATGTCACGTATAATTTATATTTTTGTAAAGAATTTTTTTAACACAACTGTGCATGAAGGGTGTTGATATAGCGTGTTAACCAAAAAATTTCACATAGTGAGTAATAATATTATTTTTCTTATTCTACTTGAGGGTGTAAATGCAAATATATCTTAGGCATGATCATTTTTCTTTTTAAAAAACTTTTTCGATTGATTCTTTCACTTTCATTTTCTTTTATTTTTTAATTTTTGTCAATTTTTATTTCAGGGTGAGACGTATGTCACATAAGAACAAATTTACATTCGCATTGGAGAGACCCATTTTATTTAAATGTGAATAAAGAGAGAAAAATTGCCACATGTAATTAAGAGTGTTAATTACTCACAACCATGTAGGATCGAATCAACGAACTCTAATTCAATTAGTACTGCTCACTTCTCCTAATAGAGAGGTTGGGTGTTCAAGTCTCACTAGAGACACCTTGAAATTTACAACAATCAGTAGAGAGGTTGGGTGTTCAAGCCTCTTCAGAGACATCGTTATTGTTAAAATCTTATCCAAAAACCCCATTTAGCTACTCACTTATCTTAACGGAAATTGCCAAGTGTTCAAACCCTACCCAGAGACATCCTGGTACTTAACTACTCTCAACCTAATGGTCGGGTGTTCAAAACCTTGCTAGAGGCACCATTTGTTCGAGTCACATAAAATGCATCATGTATATATAATTATAGCTTTTCAATGCATTAAAATAATAAAAATTAAGGATTGGGGTACGGTCTATGTCCCCTCCAACTTTCCAAAATAAAAAAAAAAAAAAACCATGCAAGATCGAATTCACACTTTCATTGGTGATGCTACGTACCCAAACATTATTACTCTCTTCATTCCGGGTAAAGAGTCCGCATATAAAAGTTAATTTTTTAGAGAAAAATGACATTTGTAATAGTCAATTAGTAATAAAATAATAATTTTATGTCTTAATTTTTTGAAAATAGACTATTTAAATGAAACACTCAAGATAAAATAATAATTTTTTTACCCAAAACAGAAGAAGTATATAATAAGAGAGGAATACAACTTTCTGTTCTTTAATTGAGCACGAGATTGTCCTGATTCCTTTAATTAAGGAAAACATAATTGAAAGTGCAATTTTACCGATCCCAACCCCAAATGGTTCTTGATTTTCTAAAACATTTTCTTTATTTCCTAAATCTAACCAAAACCACCTAAAGACCCCCAAAACAAGATTTAATCTAAGAATTAATGGTCAGAAAGTAAGTGTTTTAATCGGTAGAACAAATATTAAATCTCTTGATTTTCTAAAACATATAAAGCACTCTCAATAACCTAAACCAAGTGTTAGAGACACCAACCCCATCTCACCTGTACGTAACTTTCGCTATGAATTCATCCGAAATAAGAAAGAGTTCTTATTAACTTTACATTAGTTTCAAAAAGCCATTTGATTTTATATTGTTGGGCACTCAACGTATGTTAATATTAAATAATTTGAATTTGGTTATTTATGTATTACTTTTATTTATGATAAGAATGCGAATTGAGCTCTTTTGTACTCTTAACATCTTCCGGTCGTCTCAAAATAAATAACGTTTGATAAATTTGTTTACAGATTTAAAAAACTTACTCCAATACATTTGATTATGGGAAAATGCGGATAAATATTTATTGAAATCTTATAACGTCATTTATTTAGAGAAAAAATTACCGATAGTAGCATCACACATCTTTCTGCCCTGCCATTGTTTGCACTTTCCAACTTTTGAATCAAAACATCCGGTATGTGTTTGAACTAGCTATAGTTTAACATCATTGTAAGATATATTTCTTGCACGTTAAGAAATTTTTTATATGGACAATAAGTGAGAATCACGGTGGATTTGAAATTACTAAATTACAATAAATTTGGTTTGTAAAATGGGTAAGTTTCCTAATTAAATTCTACCTTGATCGACGGTTGAGATTAAAACCATAATAGGAATTTGATCCCCCCTTTGCTTATAAAAGAGATGTAATACCCATCATAGTAATCTATTACGTTAAATCAACTCATTAGGGTTTTAGGCCAAAAGAGAGAAATCATATTCCGTCTATATTTCTCTATTATACTGCAGATTTTGAATCAAGAGCAAATAACTAGAAGCACCATATCTTCATCATGTATTTTAATTAAGAGTATTTTGTATGTTATTGTGATTATCATGAAGTTCAAGATCTAGGGTTTAAGATTAATAACTTAAAGTTACTATCAGAACAACGGTTACAAACTTGTGATCTTCTATTAAAATGCATGTAATATTACTACTTCATTGATTTAAAATCTTATGGCCGCATGTCTAGTTTTTTTTTTATCAGACTCCTAATTTGTTCAAAATCGACCATCTCCTACGTTACTTATTATTTTAATGTCTTTATTGCTTATGAATAAATTATTTACTACGATAAGGAATTTCAAGTGCATTTGGTAATAGTACAAAATGATGGGATTAGGATTGTTATTACTGATAATGTAAATAATAAAATAAACAATTCATTTTCTCTTTACTTCTTCACTCAAAGAAATCATAATAGGTGGCGGCACATACTTATTGACTTGGGTTTGCACTTACATGAATAATTGATTAAACAATTATTTTTCCTTCTGTTGATTCATGCGGCACATGCTTAGATTGTTTTTACTATTTAAATAATACTAATAATGAGTTTAGTAATAGATAATTGATAATTTTGATCTTATTGAAAATTTCTGTCTTCTTGACATATTACAATTCATTGATCATTCTTGATCAATGAGAAAGACTCACTTATACAACCCTTAATTCTCCCTTCTAATCTATCAAAATTTTATTTCTCTCAGATCTCACCAAGGAGAGATCGCAACCTATATATATATAACTGCTATAACTAACAATTTTCCTAAAATTACACACGCTACCCCCGAGAAATACAAAGATACACTAAACGTAAACCGACAGAGAGATAACTATGAACTAATTACACCGACACCCTTAAGCTTTAATAACTCACTTCCTTTGTCTTTCTTCTTGCCTTTGTTTACTTTTCCTTCTTCTTCTTCCCTCTTTGTCTTTGAGATTTAACTTGAACATCAACATCCCCCTCAAGATGAAAGAGCAAAATAAGTTTTGAACTTGCAACTTGGTCAATAGATGGAAGAATTGAGGAGAAGGAAGAGCCTGGTAAATGTATCGTGGTCGTCACAAGAGGGAGTGTATTTGGTACATATGAGTCCTTTTGAATCATTTCTTACCAAATGACAATCCAAATCAATGTGCTTAGTTCTCTCATGAAACACGTGATTTGCAATATATGAAGGGCGATTTGTTGTCACAATAAAGAGAAACAGCAGTAGTAGGATTGATTTGAAAATCCCTTTGCATGGACAAGCCACTTGATTTCACAACATGTATTTGCCATGCTTCAGATTCGCTCAGCAGATGACTGCATAATGATCTAATAGTGGACGCTTCTTGCATTTCCAGGATATCAAGGAATTCCCCGTAAAAATACAATAACCAAGAAGGGACCTTCTTCAGGATGGGACAAGCACTTAGCCCGAGTCACAATAGTCGTGAGATGCAGAAGTGGAGCCGGAGAAGAATGCATCTTTGACCAGACTTCCTTTATATATTTGACCAGCTTTCAAAAGCAAATTTCCCATTGGTGTTCAAGAGGTTTTGCCATAAATTGATCGAGAACTTGGACATCAGATGCAATATCGCCCGGTAACGGGATGTGTAAAGTAGCCTTCCAACAAGTCTTCTATAAGATGCGTGATTGGCCAAATCGGCTTGAGATGGATGCCACTGCGTGATTCTTTTCAATGGGAATAACCGCAGTTTAGCATTTGAAAATCCCACATCTTTAATAATCTCCAAAGCATATTTTCTTTGGTGAAGACAGATGCCCGACTTGTTTCTTGCAACTTCTAATCCAAGAAAGTATCTAAGTGATCCAAGATCTTTAACAGAAATTTTGTCTTTAAGAAAGCTTTGATTTGATCAACTCCGATCTTTGTCATTTCCTCGTAATAAGCAAATCATCTACATACACAAGGATAGCAGCAAATTTAGATTCAACAAAGGTATGTGAATAAAGAGTGGTCATTCTGGGACCGCTGTTTGAATCCAAACCGCAAAAGTGTTGAGGAGAATTTTTCAAACCATCGCCTGGGGCTTGTTTTAAGCCATAAAGAGATTTAGCAAGTTTGCAAACAATAGAGATGAAGATGAGGACATATTATGACAAGAGTCTGAGGCAAGTCCATGTAAACTTTCAAGTAAGTCCCCATGCAAGAATGCATTAGAGACATCCATTTGGGATATAGGCCACTGTCTGGCAAAGACTTATAGCAAGAAACATTCTTATCAGTTTTGGCAACAAGGGAGAATGTTTCAAAGTAATCATCTCCTTCAATTTGAGTAAAGCCCTAAGAACAAGCCTAGCTTTGTATTTGTTTATGGTACCATCGTGATTATATTTGATCCTAAATATCCATTTACAACCCACGCTTTTTTGGAGGAGGAAGAGTTTGAAGTGTCCATACCATTAACTTCTAAGGCTTGTAAAGCCGCACATAGCCCACACCATAATGGATCTCAACAATTGTTGATAACTC
>JABEVN020000389.1:0-32869 GCA_013146195.2 Codonopsis lanceolata | reverse complement strand
ATAATAACAATAATAATAACAACAATAATAAACAACTAACAATAATAATAATAACAATAATAACAATAATAGTAACAACAATAACAATAACAATAACAACAATAACAATAACAATAACAACAACAACAATAACAATAACAATAACAACAACAATAATAACAATAACAATAACAATAATAACAATAACAATAACAATAACAATAATAATAATAACAATAATAACAATAATAATAATAATAATAATAATAATAATAATAATAATAATAATAATAATAATAATAATAATAATAATAATAATAATAATAACAATAATAATAATAACAATAATAATAATAATAATAATAATAATAATAATAATAATAAAATAATAATAATAACAATAATAACAATAATAACAATAATAATAATAATAATAACAATAATAACAATAATAAGAACAATAATAACAATAATAATAATAACAATAATAATAATAATAATAACAATAATAATAATAATAATAACAATAATAAGAATAATAATAACAATAATAACAATAATAATAACAATAATAATAACAATAATAACAATAATAATAACAATAATAATAATAATAATAATAATAATAATAATAATAATAATAATAATAATAATAATAATAATAACAATAACAATAATAACAATAATAACAATAATAACAATAATAACAACAACAACAACAACAACAACAACAACAACAACAACAACAACAACAACAACAACAACAACAACAACAACAACAACAACAACAACAACAACCATGCTTTTCTCACCTAAAACTACTTACCATAAATGGAAACTCACTTCTGAATTATCCAGCCATGCATTGGAAGCTGAAACAATTTGTTTTGTTACTTTTTCTTTAGTTTGTATACTAAACATTTAATATTTTTGAATAAGTTGACATAAATATATTTACATATTTCTAGAAACTTTGAATATACTTAAGCCATTATTGTAGACGGACAGGCCGGACCCAGACCAGAAGGAATCGCGGGTCGTGTCGTCCAAATAAGGACTACAATTCATGCAATGACTCAATTATCAAAACCGACGTGACGCAACATTGGACACGCAAGATAACCCCAACTCGGCATTAAAAGGAATAATTTAAAACTTTAGAACCCCGATATAACGATTAATAGCAAGTAAACCAAGTCATCGGCAATTTACAAGGAACCCAACAACTAAACAATTCATGCTAATATATAAACACCTCAACGGCTAAACATGCCGGAGAAACTACAAAAGTAAATAAGAGCTAATGGGATGCTCAGCGGAAGTCTTAACGAGTGAACCAATACATGCAAGCAAGGCTCGGCCTACAAGTGCTGGCAAACAACTAGAAACATAAGTAGTACTATTAGTCTTAGTCTACAACAAGAACAAGACACTAATATTACACATTCCCAAGCTAAGTCTAAATGACTTGCTTAAACCCAAGCGTCCTTGAAAAGAGAAACCAAAAGCCAACGCTACCACCTCTAGGGCGCGATCACGAACAAGAGTAGGCAATCAACCTCGGTGAGGCGATCTGGATGATTAGGATCTAAAGCAGTAAAAGGGAGGGGTAAGTCATAAAGACTTTGTAAGCCACCAATTATGCATGACAGATATAATGCAAGGCATACATAGCACGTATCAAGCAAGATCATACTAGCACATAGTTCTCGTGTCGCGACACGTTGTTTTCACATAAGTGCTTAATTAAATCACATAGGATAATGATATGTTATGGAACAGGTGCCGCGTAGATCCGAAATAAACAAGGTTATCACGATTGTATTTGTCGGATGCACGTGTATGATACATCGACCACGATAGTATTGTTCCAAGCGCCCTTTGGTTACACGAGGTACTCTTCTCCACTTGTGATCACTAGTGAAGGGTGTGTGCAAGTTTATGGTGTGGCGACCCATCACTACCATGAATCTCGCGATTCATGACGGCGATGCATCGTTGACCATCAAGACAATTCACGTAATGCCGGACTAATGGTATGCCAAGTAAATATTTACTTGTCACACAAAATCAAGTAAGGAGCGAGTTCGACAAGAGCGAACTCGTCCGAGTCAAGTAGATGTTTACTCACGTAATAAATCAAGTAAGGGAGCGAGGTCGACAAGAGCGACTCGTCCAATCAAGTAGGCATGTTACTCTACGATATACAAGTCAAGCATAAGATCAATCACGTTAAAAATTCCCAAGAACTAATTTACAATTCAATTGAACTCTAAACGTCGTAGGGATTCATTGTAGAGTCGGTATTGTTCAATGACTCTCTAAGTGCAACTCCGTTGAGTTATCGCTAAAATATTTCTAAGTAGAGGATGAATGCTATATGCAATTCATGGCTCTTTTCTATGTTCTCGATTCATTAACAATTAAACTATTAAGTCATTCATGACTTTTAGTCCATCAATATCAAAGTTCCCAAATTGTGAACCCTAACATGTTCATCATTTTTGAAGTTATAATTTACAACAAGTCCAAGAACAAAAGTTATTCCAAATCCTTTCTAGAACATTATTCATGCTTGACACAAGTTCAAATTATCAATTATGAGTCATTAATCCGAAATTTACAGAAAATTAACTTCAAGAATTTCAAGTTTTTAACATTGTGCATGTCTTCTTGAACATGTAACTAGAAACTATCATGAAGGGAGCATGCTTGATATTGAGCATACAAAAACGGGGGAATTGGGTGCTTACCTTATTCGAAATCAAATTGTTGCATGCTAAAACAAACCAGGGATTATTAAACTAGAGGAGAAGAGCTTCGATTCGGTGGTCTCGGATTGAAAAACGGATGGCCGGAGCTCCGGCAATCAAGCAATCAAGGTGGAGCTCCCTAGCTTTCTCTCTCTAAGAACCCAGCTCAACAATGGTGGAATGAGAGAAAAATGGCTGATCTGTTGGAGGTTAGGGATGATGAACTCACTAAAAGAGTCAATCCAAGATTAGAGTTATGAGGCTTCTAATTGGTGGATGAAAGAGCACCCTTGATTAAAACACATCTAAGGGCTGAAAATAGGCTTAAAAGGGTCAAGGGTCAAGCTGGGGGTTGCCTTGGATCGTACAAAGGGGTCAAGTTGCAAGACAATGCTCATCAGGATTTCAAAATCCCGTAAGTGCAACCAGTTCTTGAGGCGGGCGCCTCACACATGGCCAGGCGGGCGCCTGGACCAATTCCAGCTCATGTCCATTTTTTTCATAAGTTACTGGACAGTCAATCTTGTAAAATCGACCATAAATCGCTCACAACTCCAAATGAGGTGATTATTGATTTTTCTGAAACTAGACTCATTAAACTATATTTTAGAATTTTAAATTACTCCATTTGGACTTATATTCATCAAAATAATGTTACTACAAAGTCAAGTACATAAGTTGTTTTCTGAAACCAGAATTCTGCATAGCCGTAAGTCAAGACCTAATTGAGGTACTTAGACACCTTGGAAAATTACCAAATTTTACAGAGAGTATCCTAACGTATGAAGGTAAAACATACTAAATTTTTAGAAAATTCTATTCAGTGGATTAGTACCAGAATTTTCCCAAAGTTTACCCAAAAACATGACTGATCTGTGAATAAAATAAATTGGTCATCTTATTACCAAATGCAATGTCTATGAACAATCATTGTGCAAGCATGAGAAATACTAATACACTTGGTCTAGAACTCAAATGAACTTCTTGCAAGTTGAAATCACAAACAATACAAGCAACTAAGGCAATCCCGAGAGACCCTAAGGCTCAAACGAAGCAACAATGCTTCTAAACTCTCAACCATGCATACTATGATCAAGATTAATGTTATAAGTCATATATGTAAGGTACTAAGACTCCAATGGGACTTAGTTAAGTGCAAACATGCTAAGATGAATACTCAAAGCATTAACGACAAAGCATGCAACGCATAGAAGGCATTCAAACGACTATGATCGTAACCAACCTAATGCAAGCATGATATGAACAATATGAACTCTCTAACATGTTAAGGTATACGTTAAGCATGTTATAATGATGTTATACAAGTAATGGGTTTGGGTTCTCACAGGTATTCTTAGCACAATTCACAATATCATGTTGGACCTTTTGTTTTCCATCACATACATATATATTCAGCACAACATTTTTACGGATGTTTCAACTAATCATTTGTAAAGTTAAAAAAAATCAGTAACCAAATAAGCTTTAAGCATTTTAAACCCAAAAATTTTATGACTATTGAATCAGATTCAAAGTTTTAGTAGCCCAAAAAATCATGCAGTATTTCTTCTGAATAACAAATACCCACATAGATCTACAAAAGTGTAAAAAAATAGATCTAAAAATTTTATGAATGCTGAATCAGATTCGAAGTTTTGATTGCCAAAAAAATTCAACTATCAATTTCAAATGTACACTATTGACTATCACTATCAGATCATGAGGGGTCATATAAACAAGATTCTCTCATGATAATTGTCATGAGGGGTAATATAAACAAGATTTTCCTTTGATAATTGTACTAGATATTGTAGAACAAAAGAGATGGATCGAGCGAAATAGTGATTGAGGGATAAGAGTTTACCATGACGTCGGTGGTGTGAGAGATCGATGGATATGATGTGTTGCAAGTGAAGTGTGAGATGAAGCGCCGGTGAGCTTTGCGTGAACGTTGTTTGTAGCTTAGGGCTTAGAGTTTCTTTTTTAGTTATAAGACTTCAAACTAATAACAATAACAACCCCCCCCCCCCTTTTTTGGAAAAAAATTGGTTTCCTACTTTCCTTCCTTTTTATTTGTTTATTAGGTTTATCGAGTTAACTCGATATCAACCCGGGTTTTTTTATAATAATGTTTATTTGGAAAATATTTAAGCTAGTGTATACTTTGTCGAATTTCAACAAATGTTAAAAAGTATTTTCATGCATCACGATGCATTATCTGATATTGCACCGTAGTGATTTGAAAAAATAATATCGGGGATTAAAGCAGTTGAAAATTCGTCAAAGTGTACTAGCAGGTAATTTTCTGTTTTTCTTTTCATTGTAATTGTAATACCCTCATAATTTTAGTTAAAATATTAATTTGTATTAATTACTATTGTATTATATTTGTTTTGGGTTAATCTAATTATTTTAGGCCTATTTTTTGTATTGGACAATTTTGAATTAGGCCGTTGAGAGGATAAATTTTAGTGTCATTATTTTATTTGGGGCTCGACCCACAATTAAATTTCACCCCATGAATTACAAATAGTAGATATTAAAATAATATTAATATATATAATAAAAATAATAATAAATAGAGATATTATTGGATGAGGATAATCTGTATTTTTTCAAAAAAAAAAACTTTAAAAGTTATACAATGAAATATAAGGTAAAGCAAAATGATAGAGGCTTAATTTTCAACTCAACGAAAATTTAAAATGATTTGAATAATCTGGGAAAATAGATTGTTAGGATTTATTATTGAAGGTCAGGTAGATGGAATTTTGAAGTGACAGAATAGACGTAAGATGAAGGATTATATATGAAGGGCTGCATTTGTTAGATGACATGTATTGAATTTGGTTAGGCGTTGAGGTGACAGATTGATTATATATATAATAGGTTTAAATGAACAACTTATATCACATGGGGCTTAGGGGTGGAGGTGAGATTTTAATGAGTTAGTTTTTATATATAGCATGCCTTTTAGTGTTTTACAATGGGTTGATTTTTTTTATTTCTCATTTTAGAAATAGTCATAAGAAAATAATATTGTTCCCAGATAATTTTGTTGAAGTCTTTTGAATGAGATATATTAAAGTCTTTTGAATTATATAGCTCATATGAAAATAATAGTATGTCTGGATGATTTCTTGGTGTTTGTTTCTTTAATTTAATAATCTTATATAAATTATGTTGTAGAAAATGTTGTTTCTCAATAATATAATATTGGAGGTTCTAATCAAAATGTGTTGCATCCTACTTTAGTTCTTCCTTTATCGGATATCACGAATGGTAAGATATATTATACTATTTTAAAATAAATTTTATTAAAGATTTATTTATATATTTAAAATATTACATTTTTTTTCTAGCTACTACACAAGTACACAATACAGGGAAAATCAATTTATATATCTACACACCTTTCACATATTCAAATATTTCGCTTATTATTGATTCAACAAATCATAGAGAATGTTCAAATCATATTGTTATTTCAAAGAAGAAAAGATGTTTAAATAGATCTCTCTCGCTTACTCAAAATAATTTTTTGTTATGTTTGTTACATTTTTTAATTTTTATTATTAAGTAGATTAACAATTATTCATGTTTTATCTTCTTTTCTAATTTATGATATATTTATTTACTAAATAAATAATACCTCATATATTTTGCTCAAACTTTTGATTTTTCATAACTTAAAAATATAATAATAATAATAATTTCATAAAAATATCTTATTTAATACATTGCAACTTATTTTATTTTTTTGATTTTGATTTGCTTCTTCATTTTGCTTGAATATTATTTAATTAAAAAATATTTTTATCTGTGCGTTTAACGCACGGGTGTAAAACTAGTTAATAATAATAGTAGAAGTCTTTTATCTTAAAACTTTTGAAACCAACATTATTTTCTATCTAATATGAGATACATCTCTTCTATTGTTAGTAAAATAATTTTATCTACCAACTTTTAAACTAAAATAATTCTTTGTAACCAATGAGGAATAAATCATTTTTATTGATAAGATTTTGCTTAAGGACTTTTAAAGCCAACATCAACTTCTAACAAATGTGAACATATATCTTCTTTTGTTAGTTTAATAAAAGTCATTTATTTAAATACTTTTTAAACCAACATCAAATTTTTAACCAATGTTTGTTACATCACTTTTATTGATAATTATAGTAGATATCCATCTTATATTGGTTATAAATTAATGTTGATTTTAGAAATTATTAAAATACTCACCTAATACTTGTTGAAAAATTAATGTTTTTAGTGAAAGAAATTGTGCAACTTGAGACACGAATTTCTTTACGTGTCATTTGTTTGATGGCAAAGGTTATTGTGCAAATGTGTTCTACTTGGTGAGAGCATCAAAATGATATATTTATTTGTACAAATCGAGTTTTGGATGAATAAGATATCAAACCTTAAAGTATGGTGTTAGAAGTGAGTCATTAGAGTAAAGTACTCACCCAATACTAATATAATAATATTATCACATACTGGTTAAGAAATGATGTTGGTAGTAAAAGTCTTTCTATATAAGATTTCTACTATTATTAACAATAGAATAAATTATTAGTAAATGATTAATATCACAATATCATATTAAGTATTATTTTTAGCTAATGGCTAGAAAATGAAAAGTTTCAAGTCAAGTAATGTGGAGTTTTGAAGATTCAACAATATCTAAAGTTGGGTGATGTGATACATCTCTTCTATTGATAATAACATAAAAAGTCTTTTATCCAAAAAAATTTATAATCAATATCTATTTATAAATAACGTGGGATACATCTCTTTGTAACTAATGTGAGATACATTATCTACAAACATTTTAAACAAATATCACTTTCCTAATCAATGTGAAATAAATCTTTTTTATTGGTAATAAGTCTTTTATATATATTTTTTAATGCATACATCACTCTCTAACCAATGTGGAATACATCTCATCATTTAGTAATAATAGAAAAAAAATTGATCTTAAAAATATCTTAAACCAACATTACTTTCTATATAATGAGATACATCATTTCTCTTCTCTTCTTTTCTATTGATAATAAAAATATAAGTTTTTTTTGTCTAAAAACTTTTTAAATCAACATCATTTTTTAACCAATGTAGGATGTATCTATTTTATTAGTAATAATGGTAGAGGTCTTGTATCTAATCTAAAATAATTTAAAATCAACATCATTTTCTAACCAATGTGAGATATACATCTTCTATTGGTAATAACGGTAGAAGTCTTGTATCAAAAGACTTTGAAAACCAATATTACTTTCTAACCAATGTATGATATGTATCTTCTATTGGTAATTAATAATAGTATTTTTAAAATCAACATCAAATTTCTAATCAATATGGGATGCATCTTTTCTATTGTTAATAATAGTAAAATATTTTGTAACCAATGTGAGATACATCTATTGTAAGAGTGAAAGTCTTTAGTCTAAAGACTTTAAAATCTAACTTTTTTTATATAAATAATGTGATATATATCTCTTTTATTGGTAATAAGAGTAGAAGTCTTTTATATAAGACTTTTAAAGCTAACATTTTTTTATAAACAATGTAAGATACATCTTTTCTATGGTAATAAGTAGAAGTCTTTTATCAAAAGAATTTTAAAACCAACATCAATTTATAATCAATATGAAATACATCTCTACTAATATTACTATTAGAATAGATGTTTCTTATATTTGCTATAAATTGATGTTAGTTTTAAAAGTCATTAGAAATATTTTATTTTAAAACTTTTGAAACCAATATTATTTTCTAACAAATGTGAGATACATTTATTCTATTAATAATAATAGTATAAATCTTTTATCTTAAGATTTTTTAAACCAATATTATTTTCTATCTAATGTGAGATACATCTCTTCTATTGTTAGTAAAAGAATTTTACCTAAAAACTTTTAAACTAAAATAATTCTTTGTAACCAATGAGGAATAAATCATTTTTATTGGTAAGATTTTGCTTAAGGACTTTTAAAGCCAACACCAACTTCTAACAATTGTGAACATATATCATCTTTTGTTAGTTTAGTAAAAATCATTTATCTAAATACTTTTTAAACCAACATCAATTTTCAACTAATGTTTGTTAAATCACTTTTATTGGTAATTATAGTAGATATGCATCTTACGTTGGTTATAAATTAATGTTGATTTTAGAAATCGTTAAAGTACTCACCGAATACTTGTTGAAAAATTAGTGTTTTTAGTGAAATAAATTGTGCAACTTGAGGTACGAAATTCTTTACGTGTCATTTGTTTGTTATCAAAGATAATTGTGCAAATGTGTTCTACTCGATGAGAGAATCAAAATGATATATTTATTTGTCCAAATCGAGTTTTGGATGAATAAGATATCAAAGTTTAAAGTATTGCTTTATTTTTATGGGTGATTAAACTTGTTGATCGTAGAGATTCAGTGTTTGCTCTTGATAATTATAGTAAGTATAGTTGTTCGGAGGATGATTTTATATTAAACTGTGCTAGCCTTTTTATTTTATATTTCTGAAAGTTGAAACTTGTTAGATTGTGATATATATATTTTTATTATTTGAAACATAGCTTACATGTTAAATTTGTATTTTATGCTCTATCGTAGGAATATAAAAGGAAAAGAATATCAAAGTGGCAATTCATATATGTGAAACTACACGAGTAGCAAAAATAAATAAATTAACTACTTTCAAACAAAAATAATCCATACTTTAATCGCGTCGGTAGGGGTCAAACCTACGACTTTCTAATTAGGAAACAAACACTCTATCCACTGAGCTACAGACATTTGCCAATTGTTTGCTCGAGATTGTATTAATGGTGAGGGTGGTCAAACAACAACATAATTAGAAATGGAAGTGAACCAATAGTCTTTTGCCTTGTAGGAGACCATTGGGACCACCGAGGGAGACACAAGAGGCTTAGAAGATGATGTTATACATTCACTCGGAGGGGAAAGTAGACAAGGCAAGTCCAATGCCTCATCTTCAGTTATTTCTCGTCCCAAAAAACAGAAGCATAGTGGTTCCCAAGCATTACACGATGTACTCTCTCGTATGACTGATTATATTGACCAAACTATGACACTCCTAAAGCTACAACACAATTGGTGTTCGACGAGCAGCCTATAATGGAAGATTTGGATCAGATCACATTTTTTGAAAACAACTAATCTATTCATAAATGATCAAATTAAATTTGAGACATTAGTAGGTCTTTCAAATGAATTGGAGACAAAATATGTTTTGATGCAACTTGGTCTTGTGTAGTAGTGTTAGATAGTTCTTTAGAATTATGTGGTGCTTTACCCACCTTCTTCTCTCTCTTCCCACCTTCACCAAACACCAACTCATCTCCCTCCATCTCGTTCTATATCTGATTTCACTGATATCCCCAACTCAAATAGCCATTTCGATGCCAAGTACCCTTTAGTACCCTGTAACGTTGTCACAACTCAACTCCCGTCTCTTCCCATTAACTTTGACAAACTGAAATCAGACACAATTGCACGATAATCCTCATAAAGAATAATATTTTCAGGCTTTATATCAAGATGAAAAATTCTAGATTTACAATCATGATGAAGATATGAAAGTGCTTTTGCCACATCTATGACAACTCTACATCTCAAATCCCAAGACAAACACCCGCGGGGCAGACCTTGAAGATTTCCCCTAGAAAGATTTTTATTTCCCGGGAAAATACATTTAGCTAAAGACCCGTTTGGTATGAACTCATGCACAAGGTACCGAGGCGGTTTAGTAGATTTACAACAATATCCAATCAGGCGAACCGGGGTCATATGTTGTACACTAGTAATGGCTGCAACTTCCGATCTGAATTCCTTCTCTCCTCTCTCCTACCCTCAATTTGTTTCATGGCTACTGTAGTTCCATCTTTTAGAACACCTTTGAAAAATGAAGCGGATCCTCCATTGCCAACTATGGTTTGGAAATTGTCAGTGGCTTCCTCCAGCTCCTTAATTTGAAATTTAGTTGGAACTCCGGCTACTTTTTTCAGAAAATTGTACTCGATTCGGAGCTCGTTGCCTTCTAAAATTGGACTGAGTTGAGGTGGGACTTCAGGTTTTGGGTAGGTGGTGGAGTCTTTTTAGGAGATAATGGGTATGGAGTGTTGGCTGGGAAAGAAAGTGTCAGAAGGGGAAGGGGATGTTATTGGGATTTCATGTCGGGGGGGGGGGGGTCTCATGAAAGAGAAATAGAGTCCCATTTCAATTTTTAAGAGTTATAGATTTTTAGTTGTTGATATGGAGAAATGATGTGAGTTAAGGAGAGATTTGTTGATGCATCGTTAACGTATCTATTTTTTGCTTTGAAAGTGCTTTGCTTTCGCCATTTGGGTTGTCTTGCCTACTTATCTTGCTTTCCTTCTCTCTCTCTCTCTCAATCTTTCTCTCTTTTATGCTGCTTCTTCGTGCAAGAGTCATATTTTTCTTTTTTATTTTGTTGGAATAATATATATATATATATATATATATATATATATATATATATGTGTGTGTGTGTGTGTGTGTGTGTGTGTGTTCTAGTAAAGCATCCCATAAATCATTCCACCCACTTTTCCGCCAAAATCTATATTATAATTTCATTCAGTAGTTAACTACTGGTCAGGATTCATTTTTAGAAAACATAACTACTAGCTGGGATTAATGATAGCTTCAAATAAAGTATAACATTTTATGTGATTTTGCACTATGATTTTAAGGAAAATGTTGTACTTTCATTGGTATTTTGCATCATTGGTGTTCACAGGTCTTAAGGAAGCTGGATGGAAGAAAAGATGGAGCAAAGGCAGATTTTGAGAAAAGTCAAGTACCAAATGGGCATTTGCTAACCCAGAATTATAGCGTAAACGAAAAACAGCACGCCTGCTACTTAGACCGAAGGAGTTAGAAGAGGGTATTTCGGACATTGATCATTTTTGACAGTTCTGTAAATAAAATTATCATTTTACTTATTAGTTTCTTTTCCCAAACACGTTGTAAATGTTGGGAAAAGAATTGGTCTTCAACTGTTCTGTTTGTGGATGAGAATCAAGAGATCGTGTCTTCTAATTTTGGGGGAAATGGCTGGAGCAGTTAAGGGAGATAGCTATAAAGGAAGGGGCGAGTTCTCCAAAGGGAGACAGAGATTCGACACACAGATCCACAACACACGCACTCTCTCTCTCCCTCTCTCTCACTATTTGCACTCATTGTAACACATCAGGTTGGGATTATAGTTCAATAGGGCATTTAATTTCCTCCCTTCATCACTTGCGAAGTTGTTTTTCTTCTTCATTTGTAAGTAAATTTTAGTCATGTTTTGTGGCTAAAAACTTCTATTCCAGTTAATGAACCTGTAGTATTTTTCATAAATTGCTACTGTGAGATCCTAAGTGTTATGTACTGTTCAAAGTCTCAAGTTGGGGCAAGTATTTAGTCATTCTCTATTTTCTTGTTGCAAAGGAATTGTAACTTAGGATTAGTATGTTTAATTAATTTCTAGGGCCCAGATGTTGGTTAGGCATTTTAATCCATTGCTAGTTGAGAACCGTTGATCCGTAATTGTCTTCGGGTTCTAACGGAGTAGCAAGTGACACACCGTTTAGGCATCACAAGCATATTCGGTCCGTGTTGCGAGGATGATTAATCTAGGTTAAATGATATTACTTTAATATCATTGTCTAGAATCGGGTTTCTCTATCTTAAAGCTGTCAAAACATTAAATCTTTCGAGCGTTTCGGAGGTTGTCTTTTGATTAGAGTATAATTAGCGAGCTTCTCCTAATTATCGAATCGAAGGGAGAAATTGGTGTTAGGCGTTTGTCAACAACTATAACTGGTTTATTTGTAGTCAATTGAGTCGGGTCGGAATCGATGATCAGTAGCTAATTTTTTGAATTGCTTTAGTTCATTAACTGGACCTTTAACAGCATTGAATTTAATTTAGTTATTGTTTGTTTTCTCTAAGTTTATAAAAATTCATATTATACTTCATTCGAGTTTAGTTAGTTAGTTAAGCAAAAAATCTCGGTTTTGGTTACTATATAAATTCTTAAGGATATAAATACAACGTTCCCTGTGGAGACGAACCTTACTACCCTATACTCGTTATTTGGGAAAATAGGAAATTATTTTTAACGGTTTGACACCCGTCAAATTTTGGCGCCGTTGCCGGGGAACTGTTTTGCTATTTATTTCTTTTTAAGAATTTTATTTTTTTATGGCTTTCTATGCATAACAATTTGGAAGTAGACACGATAATTTTCCACGACTAGAGAATGAAGTAAATTCTAGTTTTATTGATCAAAGATTGAATTCATTGACTTCTCTGGTGGATAAGTTTCTTGTAAATCAGGTATCAAAGGCTCAAGTTTGTAGAAATTCGTTGGTTGCTAGACATGTTGCAAATTATTATCCTCCATGGCAAGATAATATGCAACACGTCATGGCAATGGGAGGATTTCCGGGACAAACTCATGATGACCATGTTCCTTATTCCAATAGCTACAATCCAGGATGGTGGGATCAACCAAATTTCAGTTGCGAAAATCATGAAGGACAACCGATATTTCTGCAACAGAATTATCTGCTCTCACCTCCTCCATCCGCTCAACCCACTACCGGTTCCCAAAGACATCATCGAGGGTCTAATCAAAAGTTTAGCCGAATCGCCTCGGAAGATAGAGAGACTCAACAACAAGAAAGATTAGAGACCAAGGCTAGCATTAAAGCTCTTAAAAATCAGATTTCTCAGTTAGTCGTATATGTGAGAAAGCTGGAAGTGAATCAAGTTGAACAGAAAAATGGGCCTGTTGATTGCAGCAAGGAAGAAGTTGTGCAAAATGTGGGGTCGCCAAGTAATGAAGGTGGAGAATTCATTAAACAAAGTGAGAAAATTGTTATTCTCCCACCTTTCCCTGCGTATTCGCTAAGAAAGAAGAGGATGAGAAGGAAATCTTAGAGACCTTCGGTAAGGTTGAAATTAACATTCCTGTCATGGATGTCATAAGGGAAGTGCCTCATCATTCTATGTTTCTTAAGGAACTGTGTGCAAATAAAATGAAGTTGGAATTAGTGCTTGTAAAAAGTTCGACAGAGAAATATGTGCATTTCCAAGGCAATGCGGAGGTCCATGAAAATTTTATGGCACTCTATTCCACACCGGAGGTAACACCAAGGTTTGATTTTCCTTCTTTTCCATTACCGATTTCAAGTGAAAAATTCTTCCTCCATTGCCTGTTATCATTGGTAATAATTTGACCGAGTTGTAGGAATAGTGGGTATTGGGTCTAGCTACAGACGTTAAATAAGCGCTTAATCGGGAGGCAACCCAACAATTTTAATGCTTTAATTTCTGTTTTTCTAGGTTAAATTTGTTTTCTTGTTATTTTCATTCTGCTTTTAGTTTTGTTTCTGCAAAGCAAGTGTTGGATCTTGGAAATGGAAGAAAAAAATTGTTCTCAGATTAAATGTGTGTAGCAAGAAGCTTTATTTTTGAAGAGATACAGAAGTTTGAGAAGTGCAAGGCAGCAATGGGGCTAACAGTTAATTTTTGAAAGTTAGGGGGGAAGCGGGTGAACAGTAAAATTTAAGAAAGGGGGTAAAAATCCCTAAATTCATTTGGGATTGTAACTTGCCGTTTCCAATTCTCAAAGAGCGATCTCTTCTCCAAACCCGTCTCCGTCCAAGCTTCTTTATTCCGTCCATGGCTCCTAAGCAACAAAGTGCTCCTGGCCAAGCCATGGCTCCTAAGGCAACCCTCGCAAGCAAAACAAGCCTGGAGATTTCTTCTTCTCGATTCTTCGATTCTTCATCACCCTCCGCCGGCCTGGCCTGTTCGGCCACCGCCGGCCTGCCCACCCACCGCCGGCCCCATCTGTTCAACCTTCTCCTCCTTCTTTAAGTTCGGACAACACCTATGTCCCGCCACCACAGCCTCGCCGCCCAGTGTGGAACCATTGCCAATTTTTCGTTTGGCTGCTTCTTTGAAGCCTCTTGCGAGTAGGAAACGCCGGCGGGTTCCACAAGGGAAAGCAGTCGCCAACAATCAATTAGGAGGCCACATCAATTTTCAATCAAAAAGGGCAGTATCCCCTCTTTCACTTCTGTTCATAATTTTTGCTACTTTATCCTGTTTTGCATCTTTTGTTGTATATACGGTGATGACACTGTTTGGTTTAAGTGTGGGGGAATTTTGGAGGTTGTAATTAGTAAATTGTTCAGTTGGGTGGTTTTGATGAAAAGTTTTGATGCAATTTTGAAGCTTGGTTTCCTGAATATGTTTAGGTTTGAAGGGTTGTTAAAAAAAAATTTGCATTGTTGTGAAACTGGATATTTTATATGCATTTTCATGTTTTGGTGAAATAATCTTGATTAATGACTAGCATTGTGTAATTCTCCTAGTTGGATTGACACACATGTTTAAAAAAAAAATATATTTTTTTTGTTTCATTCAACTGATAAAATTGCAAGTTTCAACTGTTAGCCTTTCAAGTGAGCTTTTGAGCCTAATTAGAGCATTTCATATACTTTGCTCTCAGTCATTTTTTTGAGTGATTCTCACAAACAGATGAACATTTTAGAACTTACATCTTGTATACATGTCGAGGTCACGTATTGAGTCATTGCACCAATAGGATTAAGGCACTTAGGAATAACCATGTTTTGGCTCTCTTTCTACCCTACCCACATCATGTTTTCCCCTAGTTAACCCTTTTTGAGCCTTGCCCATTTTCTTTGTTTTAAACCTTATAAAATTTAACCTGTAGCCTTTCTTTTTTACCCTCATTTTGCTTTAACCCATGTCAAGGATTGCACGAAGACCATGTGAAATATAACTCTCAGCTTGTATGAATTCAGAGCAACAAGTAATGGATAATTGTTGGAATTAAGCATATTTTGTAAGTCATAAGTTGAGTCTTAAGAAGCAGGAAATACAAGTTAGCAGCAGTTCAAAAAAAAAAAGAACAAAAAAAAAAAAAGAAGGAAGAGAAAAAAGAAAAAAAAATTTTGGGTTCAGTGAGCTGCTGCTTTTCCAGAAAAGGGTAACAGTACTTTCCAAGGCAGATGAGCATGAATTATCAAAGTGTATTCAGTTCATCAGATCTGTTATAGTTGAACACTAGTTGCTTGTAGTCGGTGTTTTATGTCGCTGAAGAGTTGGTAATGATGTGTAGTTTTTGTGCATATTCTTGACATTTTAACCCTCTTATTTCCCTTTATCCTACCTTTACACCCTTAGCCCCGTTACAGCCCTTTAAAAGTCCTTTTGATTGGTGCATATGAACTCATTTTTAGTGACGGAGATTTGATCAAGTTGCAAGCATATGATAATGTCACTCTGTTGTGTGAGTCGAGTGTTTCATGATACACGGCCCTTGTTCAAACAATTGTGTGCTTTGAGCGATACCCGTGAGAACAGTTGAGATTTGCATAATTAGAAGTTGTGAAAAAGTTTGGGTGCATGCGAGTTATCTTAATTTGGGAAATTTATAGGATGCTAGTTACTTGGTCTGATTTTTGATCTTGAAAATGAGAATGCATATTAAATACCAAGTTTTGAAACAATGTGAATCAATTTTTTTTCTGGGTTGGTTGGTTTGTTAAAAAGCATGTTCAGGAAAGGTCCAAAATGCTTGAGGACAAGCATGGTTCAAGTGTGGGGGAATTTTGATAGCTTTAAATAAAGTATAACATTTTATGTGATTTTGCACTATGATTTTAAGGAAAATGTTGTACTTTCACTGGTATTTTGCATCATTGGTGTTCACAGGTCTTAAGGAAGCTGGATGGAAGAAAAGATGGAGCAAAGGCAGATTTTGAGAAAAGTCAAGTACCAAATGGGCATTTGCTAACCCAGGAATTACTGTAGCAGAAACGAAAAAACAGAGTACGTCCTATTACGAGACTGAAGGAGTTAGAAGAGGGTATTTCAGACATTGATCATTTTTGACAGTTCTGTAAATAAAATTATCATTTTATTTATTAGTTTCTTTTCCCAAACACGTTGTAAATGTTGGGAAAAGAATTGGTCTTCAACTGTTCTGTTTGTGGATGAGAATCAAGAGATCGTGTCTTCTATTTTTGGGGGAAATGGCTGGAGCAGTTAAGGGAGATAGCTATAAAGGAAGGGGCGAGTTCTCCAAAGGGAGACAGAGATTCGACACACAGATCCACAACACACGCACTCTCTCTCTCTCCCTCTCTCTCACTATTCGCACTCACTGTAACACATCAGGTTGGGATTATAGTTCAATAGGGCATTTAATTTCCTCCCTTCATCACTTGCGAAGTTGTTTTTCTTCTTCATTTGTAAGTAAATTTTAGTCATGTTTTGTGGCTAAAAACTTCTATTCCAGTTAATGAACCTGTAGTATTTTTCATAAATTGCTACTGTGAGATCCTAAGTGTTATGTACTGCTCAAAGTCTCAAGTTGGGGCAAGTATTTAGTCATTCTCTGTTTTCTTGTTGCAAAGGAATTGTAACTTAGGATTAGTATGTTTAATTAATTTCTAGGGCCCAGATGTTGGTTAGGCATTTTAATCCATTGCTAGTTGAGAACCGTTGATCCGTAATTGTCTTCGGGTTCTAACGGAGTAGCAAGTGACACACCGTTTAGGCATCACAAGCATATTCGGTCCGTGTTGCGAGGATGATTAATCTAGGTTAAATGATATTACTTTAATATCATTGTCTAGAATCGTGTTTCTCTATCTTAAAGCTGTCAAAACATTATATCTTTCGAGCGTTTCGGAGGTTGTCTTTTGATTAGAGTATAATTAGCGAGCTTCTCCTAATTATCGAATCAGTAAGGAGAAATTGGGTGTTAGGCGTTTGTCAACAACTATAACTGGTTTATTTGCAGTCAATTGAGTCGGGTCGGAATCGATGATCAGTAGCTAATTTTTGGAATTGCTTTAGTTCATTAACTGGACCTTTAACAACATTGAATTTAATTTAGTTATTGTTTGCTTTCTCTAAGTTTATAAAAATTCATATTATACTTCATTCGAGTTTAGTTAGTTAGTTAAACAAAAAATCTCGGTTTTGGTTACTATATAAATTCTTAAGGATATAAATACAACGTTCCCTGTGGAGACGAACCTTACTACCCTATACTTGTATTTGAGAAAAAGGAAAATTATATTTGACGGTTTGACACCCGTCAATTAAGTCTTATGAAAAGTTAACTATTGGTCAGAATTACCAAAAATAACTACTGGCCAGGATTAAATCTCAGTATCGCCATGAATTAATTCTGACGTTTGCCTTCTTATATTACTTTCTTTAATACATTCAAAAGATATTGCTAGATTTCGTGAATTCTGGTAACAATATAGAAGATATCTCAGTATCGCCTTAATTGGTTCCATGAATTAATTCTCACGTTTGCCTTCCTTTATTACTTTCTTTAATACATTCAAGAGATATTGCTAAATTGATTATTGAGTAAAGAGAAACAGTAATACTAAACATAAGCTTAGTATTTTATTTTATTTTTGGTTATTTTTTGAGGGGTTAATACATGATTGATTATTTTTTTTTAAAACAAAAAAAACCCAATTTAAAATTTGTTAATATTGGGTTTTGGTTATTGAGTAATAGTACATTATTGAATAAAAATGTTAAACCCATAAAATATGTGTATGTCGGGTTATCCATTTAAAATCTTTTAATATTTGGATTTGAAAATTTTAGAGTTACCCTGTTTATTTTAGTACATTTTTTTGTAATTATTATATGAAATTATAATTTTTGCAGCAACAAAGCAAATAAAAATGCAGATGATGTTATGAGTGATACAATCATGTCAAATCGATATCCAATCGAATATCTAAACTCATTGAATCCTGCTGGTCTCCCTCCTTCAGACCTCCAATTAAAAGTTGGTTGTCTCATTATTTTGATTAAGAATATTACCCCAAAAGATGGTCTTTACAATGGAACAAGACTGAGGGTAGTAAGATGCGCCCAACGAATACTGACACCATCCTATACCGATGTCGTGTCATAGGCACACAAAAACTAATAAATCTTAATAGACATCTTACTCAGCCTTAAGTAAGGGCAATTTTGAAATTTCACAAAAAAATTAGCGTTCCATCCAAAGATAACGCCACCCGGGACTAACATGAAGCCCAAAGTTAGGTTGAAGAGCCACCATAGGAAATGTTTAACATCATGTACCATATAAATGGAAAATTCCAAGTTCAGGGACCAAATTATATATTAATCCGGAAATAAATTAACTACTTTCAAACCAAAAAATGCAAACTTTAATCGCGCCAGGTAGGGGTCGAACCTACGACTTTCTGCTTAGGAAACAGACGCTCTATCCACTGAGCTACAGGCGCCTCTTATAATCAATTTCCCTACTGAAAACTGTAAAGACATTTGCTAATTGTTTGCTCAAGACTGTGTTAATGGTAAAGGTAGTCAAACAACAATATAATTAGAAATGGAAGTGAACCAATAATCTTTTGCCTTATAGGAGACCACTGGGACCACCGAGGGAGACACAAGCGGCTTAAAAGATGATGTTATGCATTCACTTGGAGGGGAAAATAGACAAGGCAAGTCCAATGCCTCATCTTCATCTATTTCTCGTCCCAAAAAATGGAAGCACAGTGATTCCCAAGCATTACACAATGTACTCTCTCTTATGACTGATTCTATTGACCAAACTTTGACACTCCTAATGCTACAACACAAATGGTGTTGGACGAGCAGCCTATAGTGGAAGATTTGGATCAGATCACATTTATTTGAAAACAACTCATCTATTCATAAATGATCAAATTAAATTTGAGACATTGGTAGGTCTTCCAAATGAATTGGAGACATAATATATTTTGATGCAACTTGGTCTTGTGTAGTAGTGTTAGATAGTTCTTTAGAATTATGTGGTGCTTTATTTTTATGGGTGATTAAACTTGTTGATCGTAGAGATTCAGTGTTTGCTCTTGATAATTATAATAAGTATAGTTGTTCGGAGGATGATTTTATATTAAACTGTGCTAGCCTTTTTATTTTATATCTATGAAAGTTGAAACTTGTTAGGTTGTGATATATATTTTTTATTATTTGAAACATAGCTTACGTGTTAAATTTGTATTTTATGCTCTATCGTAGGAATATAAAAGGAAAAGTATATTAAAGTAGCAATTCATATATGTGAAACTACACGAGTAGTAAAGAGAAATAAATTAATTACTTTCAAACCAAAAAAAATCCAAACTTAAATCGCGCCGGTAGGGTTCAAGCCTACGACTTTCTATCTAATTAGGAAACAAACACTCTATCCACTCAGGGCCGGTTCTGGGCATGTTCCAGGTGACCGACCGAACAGGGCCACAAAATTTAAGAGGGCCCCCAAAAATATTTCAGTCTAACCGTTACCCATTTACTCATTTAGGCACTTACTATCCCTGAATCATCCTCATTCTCCTTCTCGTTTTTCTCTAGATCTACTCACTGGCCACCGCCCGTATTGGATGTCGACGGATGGACTCCCAAGAAGCCTTCGAAGCTTCTCTCTGCTTAGCTCACCGCCAATAACCTTTTTAGTTCAACCCTTCTTCAATCTTCAGTTCTTTCCCTTCCATATTTCAAAGCAAAATGCAAAAAACGTGGGGTTGTTTGGGTCCTATTTCTAATCTGGAACCAATTCGTGTGAATTTGAAGCCTTGAATTGAAGTTTTGGTTTTTGCGAGTTGATTGTGTAAGTGTCCAAGTTCCAACATTTCAATTTACTTTTTATTTGGTTTTCTAGGACATTGAATTTCATATAAATGAATTTGGAGAAAAACAATTAAATATTGTAGGTCTATAATTGAGACAGAGAAGAAGAAGAGGAGTTTGTGGAAAAAGTTAAAAGGAAGTCCCCCACGTCTATAGATCATTTGTCTTATTAGAGAATGAAACCAAACAGAACGTTAGGAGAGATTGTTTTGCGTGTTTTTTTTTATACCTTTTAGCAAGATCGATACTTGTTTTTCCAGTTTTTCCATTCTTCCTTTCGTTCCAAGTCCATTGGCATTTATTATTTACATATTAGATTATTTAACAGTTTGTGATTAGTTATATAGTAACTTCGTTCCTATATAACTTGTGTGTGTATTATAATGATATAGTGATATTGTGAGAATCTATGAAATATATATAAAAAAAATTGGTATTTAACTTTTATTAATTTTGGGCCTAATATTAAATTTAAGACGGTGCCCCAAAAAAGTCAGGACCGGCACTGTATCCACTAAGCTACAAACACTTCTCATACTAAATTTCCCTACTAAAAACTGTGAAGACATTTACCAATTGTTTGCTCAAGACTGTGTTAATGGTGAGGGTGGTCAAACAACAACATAATTAGAAATGGAAGTGAACCAATAGTCTTTTATCTTGTAGGAGACTATTTGGACCACCGAGGGAGACACAAGAGGCTTAGAAGATGATGCTATACATTCACTCGGATAGGAAAGTAGACAAGGCAAGTCCAATGCCTCATCTTCATCTATTTCTCATCCCAAAAAAAGGGAAGTATAGTGGTTCCCAAGCATTACACAATGTACTCTCTCGTATGACTGATTCTCGTGACCACTTTAATTATGAACTATGACACTCCTAAAGCTACAACACAAATGGTGTTGGACGAGTGGCCTATAGTGAAGGATTTGGATCATATCACCTTTTTTTAAAACAATTGATCTATTTATGAATGTTCAAATTAAATTTGAGAGGTCTTCCAAATGAGTTGAAGACACAATATGTTTTGATGCAACTTGATCTTGTGTAGTGGTGTTAGATAGTTCTTTAGAATTATGTGGTGTTTTATTTTTATGTGTGATTAAACTTGTTGATCGTAGAGATTCCGTGTTTGCTCTACTGGTTAGAGCATTCACCCCCTGTTGTTGGTTCCACGGTCGAATCTCGTTGGGGGGTCTTTGAGGGTTTGGTTAGATTTAGGAAATTAAAAAAAAAAAAACTTGTTGATCGTAGTGACATTAGTTGTTAGGTAAACTTGATGATTATAGTAAGTATAGTTGTTCGGATGATGATTTTAGATTAAATTGTGCTAGCCTTTTTATTTTATATCTATGAAAGTTGAAACTTGTTAGGTTGGGTTAATTTTTTTATTATTATTTGAAATATATCTTTTATTGTAGGAATATAAAAGGAAAAGTATAATAAAGTAGCAAAAAGAAATGACTTAAATAGCAATTTTGTTTCACTACTTTTCAGTTTTTTTCATTAAGGTTGCTCAACTTTTTTTTCTTCTTAATTTGGTGACTATACTTGACATTATATCTCACGTTCATCACTCCATCCAATTTTTTGGATGGAATGCTTAACAGATTATTGAAAATCTGAAACTACCCTTATTGATTGCATGTGCAACTCACATGTTTTCATTTCCTTTACCCTTAACTCCACCCTTGCCTTAGAATTCGTTTCCTCATAAAGTCCATGATTTCTTCCATTAATAGAAATACGCTCTCTTTTGACAAACCAATCTCTTTCTTGGGGAATCAAATCCAGTGAAGACACACCTCATCCATTCTTGAATAACCCCCAATCAAAATAAATAAAATAAAAATACTTTGATTCAATACTCAGATGAAAAATCAACATTCCTTTCAATTTCCAGATCAAAAATACCAAGAAGTTCCAGAAAAGTATACTGCAAAGCCATATTCTCTCTTTAGGACTACTTTCTCTCTTTACTGTGTTTTCTAATGATCATGGCGTACACATTGTTAGGGTTTGATACACTTCCAATCGGCTTCAGAAGTCGCTCTCTTGCTGTAACACCTGGGAATTGTATATTTTATTAATTGTGCATTAGCATAATTAATTACATGCTACGTGTTATATTTAATGTGTTTATGTGTTTTGTGTTATAGACTTGAGTAATTGTCCTACGAGGGTCCATTTGAGCTCAAGATATGTTGGGCTTGATGTGTGACGTATTTAAAATCCATATTGGACTTTGATTATGTTAGTTATGATTTATAACGTTGGAATATGAAATGACACGTTAAAGCTAGAAAATATATATTTTCGGCTAGATTGACCCGAGGTGTATCGTACGCTACGTGTTTATTTTATATTGTTAAAAAATATTTTTATTTTAACATTGGCTAATTAATAATGATTAATTAGTGTTTAATTGGGTCAAATTGGAGATTAATTGATTTTGACAAAGTTGACCATTGACCCACCAATGAGATTGATTTCTCAAAATGACCAACCAATAAGATTGCCAGTTTTTAATAACTAATTATTAATTGAATACTTTATATATAACAAAGTGACTATTCACTTAGACTTGGCGGATGACTTTTGTAATTCTAACAAGCCTCTTTTGTTTTTTCTTTGTTTGCTTCACTTTGGGCGGTTGGTGGGGACCACCCTCCCTCCGTCTCTTTTACTCAATTTGTATCAGTTTCTCTCATTTTCCTTAAAAGTATTCGTTGTCTCCTCTTTTGACGTTCGTTCTGAGTTGTTACGAGGGTTTAGCTTCCAACTTGAATTATTAATGAAATATTACCCGTTTTAAATTCCAACTCCGTAGGGGTGTTCTATGTGTTGAGGACTACATTTACACTTGAATATTTTGTGTTTTCGTCGATATTTTTCGGTAGAGGTAAGTTACTATCCCCTTCCCTTTGTATGTAATAATAGCATACATGAACTGTGGACTACTCCCATATGATTTGTTTTGAATATGAAGCATAAATAATTTAGTTACGAATTATTATTAATTTTAATTGGTTAATGTGTTAAATGGTTTTAAACCATTATTATGTCGAGTAATACGTCGGTGAGATTGTGTTGGGATGAATCCTGCAAATCGCGGTGATGCCCGAAATTTATAAATATTAAATAAATGACTCAACGGAGTCGATTTAGGGGCAATAAAATATAACGAGTGACGTGCTCAATTCCTACGATAATAGGGAATACTTTGGTGTAGTTTATTATATGTAAAATATTACATACTTTGGTATTTGTGTGTAAGCAAATAAATGCTTAAGTGTTTATTTACAGGCAAATAAGCATGCTTGTTACGTGTGTTGAGCTCCCCTACTTTGGGACTCGACGGTTATGTTTATTAGCAAGTAAATATCTATTTGTACATCGCGTTGAATCTAGCTGGCATATGTGGTTGTGTCGACAATGAGATGCCAGTAGTCTTTACGAGAATTAAATCTCGTGATCACTACGGGTCGTTGCATGGGTCTCTCCTTTGTTATTGGCCATGATAAGGATATAGTCTTATTACAGCAATTCGCATGACAAACAGAAGACTAGACACTTGGGTAAAACGCGGGGTAATGAGACTCCTGGTTAAGTCCCAAGGTCATTGGTTCTGGATACTATTGGGTTCAAACATGTATCTGCGCGTGTACTGCGGCAGCAACACAACTATAGTATTTGAGATGCAAGCCGAGACAGAAAGCTCACCTATAGCTGTATATCCTAATTACGTGTTTAATTACGTTGAGTCAATGTGCATTATAACATGATCAACGTGATATGTGCAAGTATATGTACAACTATACTTGATTTACATATGTGTTTATAACATGTGCATAATAGCATGCCATGTAGTTGCATATAGTAACTTACTGAGTTATCACTCACCCCGTTCCTTTTATTTGTTTTTCTTAGATCTCAGCCAGGCAGGAAGTTCAAGGTGAAGCCGGTGAGGCACTCGTGTACAACAGGTTGTTTTTTGTTATGCAGCTCCTAGAAGTTTGTATTTGTATAGTGCGAGGATGAGTTGTTGTTATGTAAAGTTGTATAAGCTCTACTTTGGGTACTTTGACGTTATTGGTCTTGTACAATCTTTTGATGCCGGAGTTTAACTTCGTGCATGTGTATTATATTACACTAGTTGGTTGGTTGTGATGTTTATATTATTCATAGGGGTGACTTTGTTTTATCAGGTGATTTTATTGGCCTATTATTAGTGGAAGCTTTGCACGTTTTTTGTTGTTTTATATGTTTGCTCAATGCTCGACCCGAGGCTCGTATAGAGATTGGGGGTCGGGTCGTTGCACTTGCGATGCAGCTGTTGTAGCCGCCGACAACACCAACAAGTTGGACCTTTGAGAACTTAATTTGGGTTCCCCTGTTTCTTCATTATGCACATATGGCGGTGCACCTGATCCCATCGCTAGTGGACTATCGCAGCTACTATCAGCGGTAGTTTCTAGCTCCTCTGGATCACTCTCCGATGTAATAGCCACACCACCACTCCCCTATCCCAAACTGAAAGTCCGATTCCGACAATCACTCTGGCGAGCTGTTCGTCGAGAGTTCTCCACTTTTTTCGGTACCCCGTACCGTCAGTGGGTCGCGCGCAGCCTTCAGGGTTGCACCAGGTCCGAATACGAAGGCTCCACCACACTCCCTCAGTCATATTCAAGCTCCGCCACTTCTGTACCATCAATTGGTAGCTCTAATCAAAATGCAAGAATGAGATTTGACTTTAGTTTGATTGAAAGAATTATGTAGGATCTTTAGGGACTAGGGGTGACAATGACCGGCACGACACGATTATAAAACACGATTACAGAGACAAATGACACGATAAGTCCAGTATGACACGAGACACGAAATTGTTAATATATTCAAAATAATATTTATAATCCAATAGGATAGATAATATGAAATTGTTAATATATTCAAAATAATATTTATAATCCAATAGGATAGATAATATGAAAACACGATAATGACATGATAGTACGAATTGTCAGCCTTATTAGGGACAAACAAAATAAATTAATAAACTCATATCACGATTGTCAGCCTTATTAGTAGATTGTCAAAAGCAAAGCCTCCGCCCGCCCCTATTGGGGCGGGTTGGGGTGTTTTCTATACTAGCAGATGCGGGCTTTTTGCCTGCGCCAAGCCATGGGGGCGGGCGGCAACCCGCATTTTATGGACCCTGGGTGATTAATTGATTATTACGCTGCTTTGAGCACTTCGCTGTTCAATGATGGTCCGCACAACACCATGAACAAGAACCCACTGCTATTGATTCATCACCCTCAACTCAACAACATTATCAAGACATTTTCTCTTCCTATTTGGGTATTAGCTTCGCCGTCTTTCTTGGATTTCTTCCTAAATCGTCAATATCGTTTGTCTCCAAGCTCCAGTCCCACAACAGAGCTCTTTCTTTGAAGCTTTTACAAGCCGAAGAACAAGCAGATGCTTTCCTGCGGAAAGAGGATTCTAAGGCGAACGCTAAAGTTGTTGAGATCTTTGCGAGCCACGTGCACTGGCCGGGTCGGCAGAGGAGAAGCGTTTTCACCAAATCGACGACGCCGAGAAATCGCCCATTTGAGGGCTAAAGTGGAAGAGCTTGAGAAATTGGAGGATGAGTTGAAGGGTAAGGTGGAGGAGTTGAAGAGAGAGATATTAAGTCTCTGCAGAATAGCAGATCAAGGGCTCGAAACATGGATATGGATGCATATTACTGTGGTTACAGCTGGCCGCATATTATTATAATATACACCCATAAGAAACTGATTTTCAAACTACTAAAAGGAAAATAAAGTCTATCTGCTTACTACTAGCTCCAAAATTTAGGAAAATGGACATAGATAACAAACACATAATGTCGAATTTTGCAGATAACAAAAGCCCAAGTAATTGAGACAAAGGGTGAGTTGAGTCAACCTAAAAGCCCGTGGGCTTGCCCGCCCGGTCCCGTAAGCCCATTTTGCTTATTAGGGACAAACAAAATAAATTAATAAACTCATATCACGCGCCAGGTAGGGGTCGAACCTACGACTTTCTGCTTAGGAAACAGACGCTCTATCCACTGAGCTACAAGCGCTCCTATTGCTAGATTTTGTTACTAAACATTTACATATGAGGCTCAATTGGGTGGGGTCGAGCTAAAATATCAGGAGGCAGAAACACGTTGGCCCCATATCGTCAATTACACATGTCGACATCAACTCCAATTTCGTCGATCTCCAAACATAATCATAAACCACACTGGCCCTCAACACACCTGATCATTTCCCTCTCCATATTTAATAACTTCATCCTCCCAAGAAAACTACCCTCACTATCTTTCTCTCCATGTCAGAACAAAACTGGGACAATCGAAAACTTCCCAACTTTCTCTCTCTAAACCCACCTCTTGTCTTTCCCTCTCTTGAACCGACTCAGTACCGGCAGGTGCAGCCACTGATTTGAGCTGTTGGCTATAGCATTGGCTCGCGCGCGGAGCCTGCCATGGCTGCTGCTCAATGCTGGTCGAGCAGAGCCAGCACCGACGAGGACATGGTCGAGCAAGTCCTAATGAGAACGCACGACAGATCTGAGTCGGCTTCAGATACCTCCTCCTCTACTACCGCTTCTGGTCCAACCACCGCCGGCGGCACTGGATTTAAGGACACGTCATTGATGCAGAAGCGGTTCCAGAAGCTGAGCCGCAACGTGTCGGAAGCAATCGCGTCGCTGAAGAACTCGCTCAACCTCGACTCGGCCCGTGACTCGCCGCCAACTCGGATCGATACGTGTAGGAAGCACGTTTGGGGAAGCGTTGTACGGAACTTGACTCAGCTTTACCCTGGCAGTCAGCTCCCGGAGAAGCTCGTCTCCAACATTCGCAAGCATTATGATTCGTTACCACTCAGGTTTGAAGTAATTCAACAAATCTCCAATCTCATTTTTTCTGTTTTGTTAAATTTCGATAATGAAATGTGAACGTAGGAATGTTAAATAGCACACATCTATTATGGGCTGCATAAGAATCGACTGTTTTGACTCTTCGGAGTAAATTTGACCATCTCTCGAATGAATTGAAGATTTGAGAGGGAGTTTTTAAAAGTGCAGTTGATGTAGATTTCTATGCAAGTTTTATGGCTAAATGCAGATTATATATGAATTTGGAAAAGTTTTCATGTATTTTGAAAAGTCCAAATAGGATTTTTTTAATGGAATGTAGAGTAGTTATTAGTGATGCTAAATATGTTGATTTTGTGATATGGCAGTTATTCACAGGCAGGGTTTGAAATGAAGGATGTATTTTTACATATAAAGTTGATTGAGCAGGCATCTGGGGAAGACCAGCCAGCGATTATGACACAAGAGGTGTCTAATGATGAAGGTCAAGGGTCTGTTTTTAAGCTGACGTTTGCTTGTAATTCTTCTATTTCATGGCCGGCCATGTCCGGGGCACTTGATAGTGCTTCAATTTGTTGCAAGAAGATACAGATCTTTGAGAAGAAAGGATACACATTGGGGATTGTTTTGCTTTTGGTTCAATCTGGGCAAGAGAAAGTATTTAAAACGCGAATTGAAAATGCAATAAAATCAGCTTTGAAAAAGCCTAAAAGTACTACAATGAAGCTCCCTTTTGGGCTTTGTGGGTGTCAAGAAGAGAGTACAAGGGGGAGAGATTTTGGAGAGACTGAGGATGAATGCACTGAGCAGAGTTATAGGAATGGGGTTGAGAATTTGAACATGAAGGTTCAGCTCCACTTGCCTTTATCCACTTCGTCGTTTGTGGTATCAGTTGATGAGTGGCAGACTGTGCAATCGGGTGGAGATCAGATTGGGAAATGGTTGCTAAATTCCGAGAATCTGGAGTTCATCGACCAGATTGGACCCAGCACATTCAAAGGAGTATACAAGGGCAAAAAGGTTGGAATTGAGAAGCTCAAGGGGTGTGACAAGGGAAATTCATATGAGTTTGAGTTGCGGAAAGATCTGCTGGAGTTGATGACTTGCGGGCATAAGAATATTTTGCAATTCTATGGAGTATGCGTCGAAGACAATCACGGGTTGTGTGTTGTGACTAGGTTGATGGAGGGTGGAACTGTTCAGGATCTTATGGTAAAGAACAGAAAACTTCAGACTAAAGAGATCATAAGAATTGCTGCCGACGTGGCCGAGGGGATTAAGTTCTTGAATGATCACGGTGTTGCTTACCATGATCTCAACACACAAAGAATCTTATTGGATAGACATGGGAATGCTTGTTTGGGGGACATGGGAATAGTTGCTGCCTGCAAAAGTATGGGTGAGGCCACGGAGTATGAAACTGATGGTTATCGGTGGCTTGCTCCTGAGGTATGTTCTCATAACACCAGTTACTTTGACTATTTATTTCTTTTGAATCAGTGTTTATTGAGAATGATCTGTTGTCTTGTGGCATAAAACCTTACCAGTTTCGAGCACAAGCAAAAGGCCTAAATTTTATTTTGTGTTCTATCTAGCATTTGACTTGGCCAAACTTCAATGCAAACAAAATGCCATAGAATGGATTTGCGTGTCTTATTTGTTACTATTGATTTGTGAATCTAAACACAGCTTTGACCTATTGAGTTTCTAGGCCAAGATTCCATTATCTTATTCTGATATATAAATGATGTAGGATATTAGTATCAAAAACTTTATAGGCTCTATATACGACATGGAACATTAGAACAGTTGATTTACCCATATTTGCATGATTCTCCACAAAATTTCATTTATGATTCAAGTTGTGATGGTATTTAACTGACTGAATTTTTGGCAGTCATCAGTGCAGAGTGGTTGGATTTTGAGAGAGAAAGGTTTCTGCTGTATGTAAGATGATTTCTTTTTTGCACCAAAATAAAAAAGTGTATAAAAAAAACAAAGATGATTTCTTTAGAATTGGATGTCAATATACTACCCGTGTCTATTTCTATAACTAACACCCGCCATTGCCTTTGTAGTGTATTTACTTATTAATTATAACTTGCTTTATGCCTGTAAATACTTGGATTCACATGCATATATATGTACATCTTGCTTTTTAATGATTGTAATTTGGAATCATTAACATAGATAATCCTTTATCAAGAATTCCATTTTGATGGGAGCTACATTTTAATTAATTCTATGTATAAATAGTATGATTGGATTCAATGCATGTAAATAGAGTTATGAAGGAGAACTTTGTCGCTTAACATCATTATTTGAACATGCATAACATGATATCATAATTGTCTTTGCTTTACTTTTGACTTTATTAAGCACTTCTAAAGTTCCATTTAAACAAGTATTCTATCTGTATCCTAAAATAATAGCAGTTCTGTGAAATTAGTTTAAACAATGCCACCACCAACGAAGCTTCGTCATTACTTATCGAAATAAAATAAAATGAAGCTTCGTCATTAGCACAGTTATTTGCAAAGAATCTATTCTACGATTTATTTATTTAGTTTTATCTACTTGAGTGGGTAGAGTTAGGCATTCTTCCTTTAGCAGGAAAGGAAGTAATGGATGGACTTGCTGTTCAACTTAGTTCGACATTGGTTTTCTGTCACCACCGTAGCATGCAACTCTCTGAAACAAGAAGGATATATTTACTCAACACTGAATCAGCTATAAGTGTGCAGTTCTTAGTTTGCTACATTTTCCTTGATTTGGCATTCAACTTTATTATTTGTACAATATACTAGTTTTTTGGTGCCAGCTTGGCCTAACGTTTGATTAAATCTTGTTCTGTCTTTTATTTTATTAAATTTTTGTAAAGGGAAATTTGAATAACATGTTGGTGTTTCTGTATTTCCGATGGTTGTAAACAGATCATTGCAGGTGACCCAGAAACTGTTACAGAGACATGGATGAGCAACATATTTAGCTTTGGGATGGTAGTCTGGGAGATGGTGACTGGGGAGGCAGCCTATTCTGCGTATTCACCGGTGCAAGCAGCGGTAGGAATCGCTGCTTGTGGGCTTAGACCTGAAATCCCCAAGGACTGCCCACAAGTCCTAAAATCTCTGATGATCAAATGCTGGAACAATTCTCCTTCAAAGCGTCCTCCGTGCTCCGAAGTTCTCTCAATATTAATGCGCCCAAGCAACAACAACAACAACAACAACAACAGCAACAACAACAACAGTAATAGGTAACAAGTCAACATTTCCGCTTTGTCCAACCATAGCCTAGTGATACTAGATCCTTGTGCATATAAGGGCACCTCCCACGGATCCGCAAAGTGGTCGAAATACCTGTGGGGGTGAGATGGGGGAGGAATCTCGTTGACACTGTATCAATAGCGAAAATATAAAAAGGAAAAACAGGGGAAAACATTGTTGTCATTTGCCCCGGTTCTTTCAGGTGGAATTATGTCTGCCAGCATATAGATGAAATACTACTTTTTTTGTGGAAGATGTAAATGGTGGGAATCCAATGATGTTTTTCCTAGTATTAGTGCTGTTATGATTGACCAGGCATTTCATGCTTTTTGTATTGAAAAATCAATAAAAAATACCAAAAGGGTAAAAGGCAGAAGAAAATACGACTGCTGTGTTTTAGTGGGTCCAAAGTGTTGACTACCAAGTGATCAAGAGCCTTTAATTTTTTATGGTTTTATTATTTGCTCTTTCTGTTTCCGTGGTGGCTCTCTGAAGGGGCCTACCGATGTTTTTGTGTCTCGTGGAACTGTGGAAAACCAAGAGGGCTTAAGTCTCTCATTGAAGATTCATACATGATTTTGTTCACTTGTAATCTGAAGAATTGTGAGGAGATACTTCACACTTTTGTATATACTATTCATAACTCCAAAGCATTTGTCTATTTGTTATGCCTATTTGTGTTTCCTAGGGCCGGAACAGGTCCAGCTTTGTGTGAATTGAGTTTTGATAAGATTTTTAAATTTTGCCATGGTTTGGACAACCAGTCTGCTCAAAAAGGGAGGACAAAGGAGTAGTCTAAGAAATGGTTTGCCAATTGCCATGCTGTTTCTCTTGGTGTAATGCTATTTCCACACCAAAATCTGCAGCCCAGGAAGTCATAAATGTTGCAAATGGTTTGCCCCTGGGCGTTTTAATACTACTTTTGGCACGCCTAGAAGCTCCCACAGAGGTTTACTTGTTGCATTTCATTCATCGTTGAAATTTTTCGTATCATAAGGATCAGTTTTTCGGATTAGACCTGCTGTACTAATGTTTTAGGCTTAATCATGTGCTTGGCAAATAAATTGGAAATCACATGGTTAGCTTAGACAAGTAAAGGGTGCAAAATGCATATGCGATCCATGTGCATGGTGATGGGTGAGTATCCAAAAGTCAAACTACTAGGCACCTATATAGACCGTTGTTTTGAGTTTTGACCAATAAATAACTGTAGACAAAATTATTGTTTATTGATCAATGCTGGCCAAAGTACCTCCAACTCCAAGTAATATGCTCCGAGTTCTATGGCAAGGTTGATTTTCGTTCCAACATTTACAAGTCAATGCAAATTGGTTTCACCCTGCATCTTTCACCAAAATGTTGACAGTTGAAGACATACAAAATATTGTACTCCCTCCACCCTTTTTTAATTATTTTCCTCTTTGACTCGACGCATCGTTTAAGAAAAAGTAATTGATTATTGATTATTGATTATATTATAAATATTTGTGAAATGTATGGTTTTTTTTTAATATCCTTAAGCATATGGTTATAATTAAAATAGTATGAAAAGTTTTGAAAGAGGATAATTATTTTATAGCATAAAAAAAGGTAGTGTTTATGAAGATACTAACAATGAAAGAATATATTGTAAGGATTAACTTATGATGACTATATTAATGCATATACTCGGAAGGTAAATAATGTGCAGAAGTCTCCAACTTTGTGCATAAAGAGAGATTTACAGAAGTTGATGAATGCAGTTGAAGTCAAGACAACAGATAGATAGATTAGTTAGCTATTTACACAACAGGGGTACTATTGTAATTATACAAGTTCAATCAGTTAGACCAGTGGCAGTTAGATTCTTGTATAAATAGGTGGAGAGATATTTTGACCTGTAACTTTTCCCGCACATCTCTTTCTTCAATCAATGAGAATGATTCTCTCACCTATCACAATCTTCTTCCCATTTTGATTTCCAAACTTAAATAACTTATTGCACCCATTGCTTTTCTTCCCCACTAATAGTCTAATTGTTAAAGCCTAAATTTTATATTGCCTCTTTAACTTCAACCTCTTTTTAAGAGTGTTTTTGGAAGTCAATAAAAGGGTTTATTGGCTTTTGGTGAGGAAGAACCAAAATAACTAGGAAATTGTCAGACTAAAAGAAGAAAGTTGTTTAAATTGAAGTTTCTAAAAACATGATA
>JABEVN020000388.1:0-32869 GCA_013146195.2 Codonopsis lanceolata | reverse complement strand
ATTTAAATCCAAGGTTTGCCGGGAACAAATAACAACACACAAGTAGCAAATAATGGGTAGGCTATAACGGCGACGATACACCGACAACTCAAAACACATGCGAAGCTAACAAGCTCAAACTAAAACAACCAAAGAGATAGTTAATCTCTCGGTCAAAAAATTCGGTCGCGTCTTGCTTGACATTGGGCACGTAGGACAAACTCCATTATGCAATTCAATATAAGCATAATAATAAACCAAGTCATCGGCGACTTCGGTAGGAACCCAACATTAAACTAAGTCTAAGACTCTAGTCTAACAACTCAACGGCTAAAAACATGCCTTGGGAGAACAAACATAATACTTTAACTAGCAATGTAGCATGCTAAACATAATCACCAATTAACCAAGCACGACTAAAACCCGATTCGGCTGCAACAACATAAGTACTAATAATTATAAGTACTAACAACAACAAAACATATGGAGAGTATAACTATAATATACATCAAGCACGACTTCTACTTGTCGGCTACCAAAAGAATAAGCTAACAACATAATTACAATATTACAAATCACATTAAGGTTTGCTACCCAATACCCAATAATGAAGTTTACATAACTTCATCTTCCCAACGACCTCACCAAAAACAAAATAAACATCTAAGTAGCAACCTTGCCAAAAGAATCTTTCAACGCAATCTTCTCAACGCAATTTTACTTGGATCCGTATCCGCATTCGGATCGGATCTAGGAAAACAACCAACAAATAAAAGTAAGTCACAAAGACTTAGTAAGTTACTAACCATAACTTCCTATCATGGCATAATGCTCAATCATAAATTACATCATGCTATCGTCATGAAATAACCTTATATAAAATCATGTTATGGCATCCATGCTCAACATTAATAAATCATGTTATCATTGTAGTATAACATCTCACTAAAATCCATGTCAAGGCATTTATATGCTTAACGATCATAATTCTTGTTATTGATATAACATAGCCTTCCAATGATTTACATGTCAAGGCATATAAACTTAACAACAATAATTCACCTTTTAACATAATGCCATATCCGAATAATATTCATGATAAAGCATATAAAACATAGCATAACATAACAACGATAATTCATGTCAAGGCATATTAGTCTTAACAATAATGATTTATACCTTTGGCATAAAACAATTCCATTCTCATGTGATAGCATATATGCTTAACAACATTAATCAATATGTTATCTATTAAGTATAACATGTAAGAAACCAAAACAAACATCATATCATATCCAATTCACCAAGCACGTTATTCACTTAAGCACTTGTGAAACAATTCATATATATAAGGGATATGATACCATTACCCAAATTCCTCCTCCCGCAAAAAACACGCAAAACCCTTATGTGCCCTCGATATCCCTCTCAGATATCGACGCCCCCGAGACATCTCCGCCGAAGTTCCATAGTTATCAAAGTCATGTGTATTACTACAACTAAGATAAACTACTTCCCCACCGTGGCCATCGATGGAGGGGTGTGTGCAAACCGCACGGCGATCCATCGCGATCACGAATCTCACAATTCGTGAAGACGATGTATCGCCCCACCAAAACTCAACCAATGCACCGACGCCGCCTGGACTCAAAACCCAAGCACAAGTAATATATACTCATATGCTCAAAACAAGTAGGTAAACACTCTACTATCAAACTAGTCATGCAATTCATCCACAACTAGCATAAACATCACAACCGAGAATCATATAAGCTCTCATAATCAAGTGTGCTTCACACACTTCAAAACTTCTTGGAGGCTCGACCTCCATGAATTCTACCCAAAATTCCGTAGGACTTAAAATTATAGTTCCTAGGATTTATACTAACCCAAAGGTTAACTCCGTTGAGTTCAATCTAAGTTTTCGTTTTAAAATTCAAGGAATAGAAGCTTAGGCTTCATCATCCCCTATATTCATAACTATCGCCAAAACCATAATCCCAATGTTCAATAAACTCATATAAACCCAACAAAATAATTAACAATGCAACTTAGAATAAATTAGCCATCTTGTGCATAATTTCATCCAAGTCATCATACCAATCATAACCTTCAAATCATGATTAAAATTTACAACATGGTTTAATATACTCTATTAAGCATATAAAACATATTAATCAAGCTCACATCAATAAATTGCAAGCTAAAACAAAATTAGGGCAAGGCACCCTCCAAGTATCTCAACCAAACCAACATCAATACCCATGGAAAATCAACATAACCAAATTCAATAGACTAGTTAGAACATGAATTCCACATATATCATGGTCTCACATAGGTCAATCAAGTTCTATCATTCAATTGAAAACCTACGGTTCATGCTTCTTCTACAACCCTAACAATGGCTTCCATTGACCTCAAATAACACAAATGGTTGTTTCCCTAGGGTCAATGGAGCCCAAAAATCAAAGGAAGAGAGGTAGAAACTTACCAATTTCAGCCCCTCACAAGCTGACTTTTCGAAATCCAAGAGGTGAGTTGTTCTACTCAACCTTCGCTTCAATCTCATGGTGTAGCTTGGAGAAAGAAGATTCCTAGCTATGGCCACCAAGGAAGAACCCTTCAAGAACCCTAGAAGTCGCCCCTCTCAGCTCTCTTATGACTTGGTGAAGTTTTCGCAGAAGATGGGCAGAAGAAGTCGTATTCTGGCCGAACAATGAGAGAGAGAGTGCGGTTGTTTTTGCTTTTATATGGGGAATTAATTCCTCTAATCAAGCCACTAATTAACCCCTAATCTCCTAATAGATGTTTAGGACTAAGATTAAGCTAAGTAAGTGGGTTTAGGATAGGTTTAGAATGGGTTTAATGGGTTAAATTCGGGCTGTGCGCAAACCAGATGCAAAATCCCGTAATCAGGATTTTAAGGACCCTTGCGGTCGCTTCATGGTGAGGTGATGCGAGCGCATCCCTCTGCTATTCTCCTTCCGGCTTTTGCTTGCTTCCTCGCTCAATCCCGAACTCTCCCGCATGCATTCTCGAGTCCTTCCAAGCCAAAAATGGTCTATAAACCAACCTTAATAACCTCCAATCAATAACCAAAACAATCAAGCCTCAAACCCCAACAAAACAAGGCCAAGAACTCAGGCAGAACTCTCCCGAACGACAACCGAAAAAGTCAAACTTAGAAGGGTTAACGCTAGAATCAAGCTAGCAACCAAACCGACAATGCAACAAGCATCTAACCAATATCCAAGGCATGTTAATGATGTTTTGAATGCCTTCTAACAATTATCCATGTGATTACAACATAAATCACAAACCCGAGATTCAAAGCATCTCGTGAAAGAAAAATGCATACGTGCATCTCAAACGACGTCATTGAACATGCTATTGACTCCAAACATATACGGGAGCTAAATGAACATATTTATGATGATTATAAATATAAATATATAACACAAGCAATCCATAATTCATAACACAATTCGGGCAAGTCATAATTCAGGGGGGTAGGGGTAGGGGTTAAGGTTAGTGTTATGTTTTAGGTTTAATGTCATGGTGGTGGGGTTAGGGTTGGGGGTGGGGGTTAGGGTTTGGGTTAGGTTTAAGGTTAGGTTTAGGTTTAGGTTGGGGTTTAGGGTTAGGGGTAGGCTTAAGGTTTAGGGTTAGGGTTAGGCTTAAGGTTAGGTTTAGGTTTAGTTTTATGGTTTAGGTTTAGGGTTTAGTGTTAGGGTTAGGGGTGGGGTTGGGGTTGGGGGTGGGGTTTAGGTTGGGGTTGGGGGTGGGGGTGGGGTTGGGGTTGGGGGTGGGGTTGGGGTCCTGATAAACTTTGTAATCACCACCCCTTCTCTCAAACTTGCGCTTCCTTCATCCTCTCCAACTCTCAGCTCACTCTACAGACTACAATGGCTTCCAAAAATTTTGCAGACTAGATTACCCTTTTCTTCTTCACACTTGCCACCCATATTCTGAATTTCCAATGCGAAATTTTCAGTTCATCACCTCCAAACAAAAACCCTAGTTCAATAAACTCTACTTCTCCACCATCATGTATTCATTTTCCTCCCCAATGACCTCATTTATTCAACCCCAACCCCACTTCAAAATCCCAATTCAGAAAAGTTCAAATTACGTAAATTTCATCCAATACAGAAGAAATGCACGGCCTATTTTTCGTTAACCATATGCGTTCTTCCGAAAATCTGGTTCCGATAAGTCTAGGGATGGTAATGTTAATTCATCTCAAGAGGATTTATTATTTTTTTTTTAGGAAACATGGGCGGCACCCTGCAGGATTTTATTAAAAATAAAGGTGTACAAACTTGAGGGGGACAACCAACCTTGCCCTTATAAATGGGAGGACGGAGGAGCCTAACCTCGAAAAGGAAATACAAAGCTAAACTGCTAAGAAAATCGAATATAAGAAGTATTACAAGCATCAAGAAAAATAAGACCTCTGATGGGCCGAGGAATGTCATCTATGGAGTGGAAGGTAATACTATCTTGAGAATCACAGGCTAAATTGGCAAGAGAATCTGCAACTTTGTTGACTTCGCGAAAGCAATGAGAAAATTGATAATGGCCCTCTGATTGAATGCGGAGAATATCACGAAGAAGGTAGGAATGCTTCCAAGGAAAACTGTGACCCTTGGAGATGCTATCAAAAATAATCTTGGAGTCAATCTCGATATCAGCATTAAGGAAGCCATGGGCATGAATCAAAGACAGGCCATAGTGAAGAGCTCTAATCTCAGCTACTGTGTTTGAGCAGTTGCCAAAAAAACAAGAGAAAGCAAAAAGGACATCTCCCGAAGAATCACGAAGAACGCCACCGCCACCACTCAGACCGGGATTACCCCGACTAGCACCATCAGAATTGAGTTTAACTCTACCTGAGGGAGGATTTTTCCAAGCCAATGAAGAGATAGAGACCTTCTTACGCCGACCAAAGGAAATTCTGGCAAAATTCAAAGGATCGGAAATATAATAATTTGCAGCCTGTAAAATGTCTTTGAGATCCATAAGAACAATGCGAGATATAGATGAAGAAGGCATGCACTTCTGCTTATGGACAACCTTGTTACGGAACTTCCAAAGATGCCAGAAAATAAGAGATGGAAGCAAGGAAAAAATAGGAGATTTATTATGAAGCCACCAACTGAAACAATATTGACGAATGGAGCAATGATGAAACGGAATATCAAATAAGACATGAAAGTGACGCCAAACAGACCAAGCAGTATTGCTAGACAGGAAAACATGCTCAAAAGATTCTATGTTGCCCGATAAACAACAGTGACATTTAGAAGCCAAAGAATAACCTTTACTCCATATGCCTTCATCGAGAGGGAGCTTCTTGAGGAGGAGGCGCCACATAAAGTTACTAATGTGATTTGGCAGAAATTTATGCCAGATAAACTTAGCCGAAAGTTGGCTTGAGAAAGAGGGAGATATAATGTCCAAGGCAGAAGAAAGAGAGAACACTCCAGAATTGTTTGGGGACCAACATGGCCTGTCATTCTCATCAACCAAAGCAATGTGTTGTTCCAGAATAGAGTTCAAAATAGAGGCTGGAAGAGGAGAAGATCCAGCGGAGAAACTGTGGACAAGGTCACGAACTGAGGAAATGGAGCAATTAGCTGGGCGCTCTAAGCGGGCTGGAAGCCAAGAATTATACCAGGGGGAGATGGAACCACGACCAACTATCCAGTAAATGTATGGCTCTGCAATTTTCCGGGCTTTCAACATACGCTGCCAAACATGGGATCCCTTAGGGGTCTAAATACAAGGGTGCTGCCGGGAGCAATATCTGGATTTAAGAAAACTCGTCCATAAGTTCGAGGCGGAACGAAAATGCCACCAAAGATTTAAACCATAAGCTTTAACCAAATGAGAGATTGAGTGCAATCCGATTCCCCCCTCAGAAATAGGACTGCAGCATTTTTCCCACGAAACCCAGTGAGCTTTATTTCTGTAAGGTCCCGATTCCCGGTTAGCTTGAATTGTGTGCAATGCTCGCATTTCTTCTTTGGTTGATTGCTCGTTTGGTTAGTGAGAGAGTCTAAATGTGTATGAGAGATCACATTAAGACCAAAGCACTTTTAAGAGATGTCATATAGTTGTTGACTTGTTAAAGTCAAAAGTCGTAACCCGACGATAGTCGAAATGCGACGTGATTGAGAGTTTATTCGGGTTTTGTGTTCTTGACCTCGATTTGGTCCTAGATCTTTACATGATGATTAAATAACATGTTTAGATGTGTTAGACTTCTAATTGGATGCATTCCATAAGTCTCGTGAAGTTTTGACGCCTCGAGAATAGCAATTTTCCTTTTCGCGTAGTTTGAGATTGAGTCGGGCGATCGTCTCGTCTTTCGGGAACTTATTTCCCCTATCTGTTGTTCATCATCTGAGAGGCATTCAGGCCTATTTTGTATCCCTTATAGGTGTTTACAATCATGGGTAATTGCCCGACGGTTTGCGGTTTCATTCGACGTTTCTTTAGCGAGATGTCGCGCCTTGCGTCGGTTTCACACCGGGTTGTTTCGGGAGTTGTTATGAGGGTTCTGGACCTACTTTGAGGTTGGTTTGAGACTTATTTTGTTTAGTTAAGAGTATGAGGACATTAAGGGTTGAATTATAGTCCGTTTCGAAGCTTTAAGGCTTGTGGTTGCTTGCGGGAGAGTCCGAGGCCGAGCAAGGAAGCAACAATGATGGAATAGCTGCCAACAGGAGGAAGCGCTCGCATGGTATTGACACCATGCGACCGCATTGAAGCTGGTCCCTGTTACGGGATTTCTTTGGGGTTTTGAAATGTTGTCAAACTTATACCTACCCAAACCCAACCTAAACTAATCCTAAACCCTCCTAACTAACCTAAGACATGTCCTAACCATCTATTGGTGTTTTAGATGGGGATTAGTGTGGCTAATTAGAGAGAAACATCCCCATTAATCTAACCTACACCCACTTTCTTTCTATCATATATAAGCCACAAAATACCACTTAAACCTCCCATTTTCTGCCTACACTCCACAAAAACGTGAGAGAGCTTGAGAGAGGAGATTTCTAGGGTTCTTGAGTGCCCAATCTTGGAGGCCATATGTGACGACCCAACCCGGATCTCAATACGAGGTCCCAAGGTCGTGCCATCAGGACAAACTAAGAGACAGACAAGCACCTGCTAAGCATAATGGTGCGAGTCAATAGATGAGCCAACAAGCTCAAGACAGGAAGGTAAAGCCATAACGGCGATACAGAATAATAAAAACTAAAACCTGCGGAAGCAAAAACCATAATGGAACCCGAGCTAACAAGCTCCTAAATAAAAACAACCAAAGAGATAGTAAATCTCTCGGCCCAAAAATTCGATTCGCGTGCCGCAACATTGGGCACGTAGGACAAACCATCGGCAACCAAGGCCGGCAACAGACAAAATCCCAACCTGATAAACACCACTCAACGGCTACAACATGCCGGAGGAACAATTTAACTATAACAATATAATATCAATGCTAAACCACCAACCAAATCTCACGACTAAAACTGTCGGAGGTAGGAACAATAATAATACCAAAAACTAGAATAAACGAGCCACACATGCTCGATATGACAATGAGAATAAATTCTAAGGATACAAAGGCTCGGCAATACAACCGGCTCCCAAATACACAACCATAACAAAATACTACAATCTACCCAAGTAAAGTCTACATAACTTTACATTCGAGCCTCACAAATAAATAACAACATAATAATAAATAACTCCAAGCTTATAACTTGGAAGACCACCTGCTAGAAGTCGTTATGCTAACGGGATCATCTTTGCACACACTAGGGAAAAACAATCACACGGAGTGAGTCATAATGACCCAGTAAGTTTCTAAATGCAACATGTGGCATATTATGACATGGCATGGCATAATGTGCAATCATATAAAATCATGGTATCATGCTAGTATACCAACAAGAAACATGTACTTAATTCTTAAAGCACATAAACTCACATAAATCATGTAGCATATTATTTTTTCATATAAATGCTCATAAATAAACATGTGCAACAGTAAACGTAAATCGAACTGTTACCATCAAATCCGGGTTCCAAACCCAACCAACTTACCATGAGATCCAATCTCAACCATGGTCCGGGCTAAATACCCAATCAATCATACCCTGGGGTTTCCTCCCCAAATAATCACAACTCATCAGTTTCCCTTAATGAGTACTCGTTACATTCATCCAGTCTCCGGATGAGAAATGGGAGCTCGAAAGTAGGCTAGATGGCTCTCTCTCGAGACCACATCCCACTATTGGCCAAATAGTGAGGAGAAAAAAGGACCCAATGCAACGATTCATAGCGATTGTTCCCAAAGACTATGAATCATCCCATTGCCGACACAACAACCAAACCCGCCAGCTGGACTTTAAACCAAATGATCAAGTAGATATTTACTTGTATAAACCAATGAGACCAAGTTCATAATTATCGGACTCATTAAACCATGTAGGACATAATGCTCTACAACAATCTCATAAACCATGCACATAATTGCATATAAACAAGTAGGGCAAAATGCTCCACAAAATCCCATAATCCATGCACATATTTGCATATAACCACGTAGGACATAATGCTCTACGAAATCTCATAAACCATGCATTTAATTGCATAAAATCAAGTAGGACATAATGCTCTACCAAACATCATGAACAATGCATATATTTGCATATAACCATTGTGCTCAACTAACTTACAAGTTTAGTTCAAGAACTACTTATTGAGGTATTCATTATTCCTCAAGTCATCAACCCAGTCAAGTATAGCATACAAGCTTAATAACATATAATGTGAGGTCTTCCATAATCCTCAACTCAAATCAACCCAAAGACTACTACGCTAGTCTCAAAATATCCACAATTCAAGACTTATTATTTTAGTCTTTATTTTAAGTACACCGGACTCAATCATAGTCCTAATCGTCACACATGATCGATAACACCAACCTCATACTCAAAACATCATGACTATCTCACAAGTGCTTTTATAAGCACGCAACCAAAATCCTTAAGGAGAGAATTCTTTCTTAATCTTCTCTTACATATACACGTGACCATACGTTGGTCTCAAATGCCCATGCTCTAACAAGCATGCTCAAAACATATTTCTAATGAGTCTCCATGCCATGAGGGTCTCCATTGGACACAAACCAAAAACCCTGGTGTGCATAACCATAGCCCAAACAAACCCAAACATTGAAGGGTTTCAACCCAAGACTCTTTATCATTTTATTGGCCTTATTACGACTCCGTTGAGTCTTACTAACACATTTCATTCTTTATGTGTTTTATAACTCCACACCGAAATAATTCATTAAAGTTTACAAACAATTCCCAATAGTCATTCGGGCTTAATTCCCAAGACTAAAATCTCCACAACACATCACAATCATAACCCATTTAAAATTTGGAAGTTATATGTTTCACTTCATTAATCAAACGAAATCCGATCGTCGTAGGATTTCAACCCAAGTTCATTTAGCACATAATCAAACTTATAATGACTCCGTTGAGTCTAATCTACCCTTTCTAAAATTTTAGGGCATAGAAGCCATGGTTCTCAATATCCTCTATGTTCATAACCCTCATCAATAGCCATCTTCCCATGTTCGTTAAACAAACATAAACCCAACAAAACCTTTATTAAAGCAACCTAGAACAAATTCATCAATTTGAGCACAACTTCATTTAGCTCACCTTACCAATCATATTCTCAAAAATGTGATTTAATCACACAACATGGTCTAATATATTCTACTAGACATATCTAGCATAATAATCATGTTTACCAACATGTTAACAAGCCAAAACACATTTTGGGCAAAATCCCCTTCCAAGCATCTTTGTCATTCAAGTTTACCAACATCAATACACAAAATCAATTCATATAGCAAAGTTTAATAGACTATTTGGCATATGAATTTCATACAAATCAAGTCTCACATAGGTTCAACCAACTCTAACATCAATTGAAAACCTAGGGTTCATGGCATCTTCTACAAACCCTAACAATGACTTCCATTGACCTCACATAGCACAAATGATTGTTTCCCTAGGGTCAATGGAGCCCAAAAGAAAGGGAAGAGGTAGAAACTTCTGACCTCACAAACGCCAAGTTCGGACCCTAGAGATTGGGTTGTCTCCTCAATATTCTATCTTCAAACTCACGGATTGAAAGGGGAAGAAGAACCCTAGCTTTGGCCTCCAAGACGCACCCTTCACGAGCCCTCACGAGCCCGTCGTCTCCCAGCTCCCTCACGTTTTTGATGAGTGTTCGCAGAAGACGGGCAGAGAAGAGGTCGACTGATGGCCGAACAAATGAAAGAATGCGTTGGCTTTTGATTTTATATGGGGGATTAATTCCCCTTAATCACTCACTAATCCACCTCTAAATCCTCTAATAATGTTTAGGACTAGTATTAGGCGAAGTAGGAGGGTTTAGGTTAGGTTTAGAATGGGTTTAATTGGGTAAAATTCGGACAGTGAGTAAAGGGATTAAAAATCCCGTAATTCTGCCCAGGACCCCATGCGGTCGCTTCACCCTTGCATGATGTGAGCGCATCATGCTGTTTCTCAGCTTCCCACTTTTTCTTGTTTCCTTGCTCGGTCCCGGACTCTCCCGCATGCATTCTCGAGCCTTAAAGCTTCAAAATGGCTCACAATTGAACCCTTAAAGTCCTCAAACATTAAAATAATCCATCCAAGTCTCAAACCAATTTTAAATTAGGTCTAGACTCCCAAAAACAACACCCGAAACAACCCGGGGCAAAACCGACGCAAGACGTAACAACTTGCTATCAAAACGTCGAATGAAACCACAAACCGACGGGTAATAACCCATGATTGTAAACACCTATTAGGGCTACGAAATAGGCCTGAATTCCTCCCAGATGATGAACAACAGATAGGAGAAATAAGCTCCCAAAAGACGAGACGTTCGCCCGGTTCAATCTCAAACTACGCGATAAGGAGAATTGCTATTCTCGAGGCGTCAAAACATCACGAGACTTATGGAATGCATCCAATTAGAAGTCTAACACATCTAAACATGTTATTTAATCATCATGTAAATATCTACGACCAAATCGAGGTCAAGAACACAAAACCCGAATAAACTATCAATCGCGTCGCATTTCGACTATCGTCGGGTTACGACTTTTGACTTTAGGAAGTCAACAACTATATGAAATCCCTTAAAAGTGTTTTAGTCTTAATGTGGTCTCTCATACACATTTAGACTCTCTCACAACCAAACGAGCAATCAACCAAAGAAGAAATGCGAGCATTGCACGCAATTCAAGCTAACCGGGAATCGGGATCTTACACCATAGCTTGGGACCTTCTTCCCCCAATCTACACCATAGTTTTGAAGAGGAGGTCAAGGAGAACAACACCGCCACCAAGAATTTCGGGATTGTGACTTGTAGGTGCTGAACCAAGGTAAGTTTCTACCCCTATTTCTCCTTCTTTTGGCTCCATTGACCCTAGGGAAACAATCATATTTGCTAAGTGAGGTCAATGGATGCAATTTCTAGGGTTGTTAGAGATGCCATGAACCCTAGGTTTCCAATTGTTGATAGAGCTTGGTTGAACCTATGTGAGACCTTGATTTATATGAAATTCATATGCTAAATGGTCTATTAAACCTTGCTATGTGAATTATCCATGAGTATTGAGCTTGATTTGGTAGAGATTCTTGGAAGGGGATTTTACCCAAATTATGACTTGGCTTATAAATCATAGTTGTAAGCTTGATTATTATGTTATACATGTCTAGAAGAGTATATTAATCCATGTTGTGTGATTTAATGATGTTTTGGAGAGTATGATTGGTAAGGTTACTCAAATGAAAATTTTGCACAAATTGGAAAAATTGTTCTATGATGCATTGATAGTATTATGTTGGGATTTTGTGAGTTCAATGAACTTGGGAAGATGGCTAATGATAATAGTTATGAATATAGGGGGTATTGAGACCCACGACTTCTATGCCTTCAATTTTGGAAAGGGTAGATTGGACTCAACGGAGTCATTATAAGTTCGATAATGTGCTTAACGAACTTGGGTTGAAATCCTACGACGATTGAATTTTGTTTGATTAATGAAGTGAAAAACATAACTTCCAAACTTTAAATGGATTATGATTGCGATGTGATATGTGGATTTTTAGGCTTGGGAATCAAACCCGAATGAACATTGGGATTTTTGTTGTAAACTTTAATGAATTATTACAGTGTGAATTTATAAAACACATAAAGAATGAAATGTGTTAGTAAGACTCAACGGAGTCGTTATAAGGCCAATAAAATGATAAAGAGCCTTGGGTTGAAACCCTACAATGTTTGGGTTTGTTTGGGTTATGTTTGTGCACATCGGGTTTTTTGGTTTGTGTCCAACTGGGACACTCATGTTATGGAGACTTAGTAGAAATATATTTTTGAGCATGCTTGCTAGAGCATGGGACAATAGAGACCGACGTATGGTCACGAGAATATTTCGGAGAATATTAAGAAAGAATTCTCTCCTTAAGGATTTTGGGTTGCGTGTATATGAAAACACTTGTGAGAAAGTGACTACGGAGTAGTCATGATGTTCTTGAGTATGGAATTAGTGAAGTCGATCATGTATGACGATTAGGACTATGATTGAGTCCGGTGTACATAAAATAAAGACTAAAATATTAAGTCTTGAATTGTGGATATTCTTAGACTAGCGTAGCAGTCTTTGGTTTGATTTTGAGTTGAGGATTATGGTAGACCTCACATTATGATTTATTAGGCTTGTATGCTATACTTGATTTGGGTGATGACTTGAGGAACAATGAGTACCTCAATATGTAGTTCTTGAACTAAACTTGTAAGTTAGTTGAACACATTGGTTATATGCAAATATATGCATTGTTCATGATACTTGGTAGAGCATTATGTCCTACTTGATTATATGCAAATATGTGCATGGATTATGGGATTTCGTGGAGCATTATGCCCTACTTGTTTATATGCAATTATGTGCACGGTTTATGAGATTGTTGTAGAGCATTATGTCCTATATGATTTAATGAGCCCGATAATAATGAACTTGGTCTCATTGGTTTATGCAAGTAAATATCTACTTGATCGTTTTGGTTTAAGTCCAGCTGGCGGGTTTGGTTGTTGTGTCGGCAATGGGACGATTCATAGTCTTTGGAAACAATCGCTATGAATCGTTGCATTGGTTCCCTTTCTCCTCACTATTTGGCCAATAGTGGGATGTGGTCTCGAGATAGAGCCATCTCAGCTTACTTTCGAGCTCCCATTTCTCATCCGGAGACTGGATGAATGTAACGAGTACTCATTAAGGGAAACTGATGAGTTGTGATTATTGGGGACGAAACCCCAGGGTATGATTGATTGGGTATTGAGCCCGGATCTTGGTTTGAGATTGGATCTCATGGTAAGTTGGTTGGGTGTTGGACCCGGTTTTGGATGTAACGGTTCGATTTACGTTTCCTGTTACACATGTTTATTTATGAGCATTTATATGAAAGATATTATGCTACATGATTTATGTGAGTTTATGTCCTTTAAAAATTAAGTACATGTTTCTTGTTGGTATTCTAGCATGATACCATGATTTTTATATGATTGCACATTATGCCATGCCATGACATAATATGCCATATAGTTGCATTTAGAAACATACTCGGTCATTATGACTCACTCCGTGTGATTCTTTTCCCTAGTGTGTGAAGTGATCCCGTTAGTACGCGCGGCGACTTTGGATAGCAATTTCTAGCAGGTGGTCTCCCAAGCCATAAGCTTGGAGTTATTTATTATTAATGTTGTTATTTATCAGTGAGACTCGGATGTAAAGTTATGTACACTTTACTTTGGTAGATTGTAGTATTATGTTATTATTGTGTATTTGGGAGCCGGTTGTATAGCCGAGCCTTTGTATCCTTAGAATTTATTCTCGTTGTCATTTCGAGCATGTGTGGCTCGTTTATTCTAGTTTTGTGTTATTGTTGTTCCTACCTCCGACAGTTTTAGTCGTGAGATCTTGGTTAGTGGTTTAGCATTGATATTATACTGTTGTAGTTGAATTGTCCCTCCAGCATTTTATAGCCGTTGAGTGGTGTTTATCAGGTTGGGAATTTGTTAGTTGCCGGCCATGGTTGCCGATGGTTTGTTGCGCGTGTATAATGTTGCGTCACGTGCGTCGAATTTTTGGGCCGAGAGATTTACTATCTCTTTGGTTGTTTATATTTCGGAGCTCGTTAGCTCGAGTCCCATTTTGGTTTTTGCTTCCGCAGGTTTTAGTTTTTATTATCCTGTATCGCCGTTATGGCTTTGCCTTCTTGTCTTGAGCTTGTTGGCTCGTCTTTTGACTCACACCATTATGCTTAGCAGGTGCTTGTCTATCCCTTAGCTTGTCCTGATGGCACGACCTTAGGATCTCGACTTGGGATCTGGGTCGGGTCGTCACAGTTGGTATCAGAGCTATTGGTTAGCTATTTCACCAGGATAGGTTCCTTGGCCTAGTTGGGTTGGGTTTATTGTTGAGATTTTTAACGTCGAGTGTTCCTTGTAGGTATATTATGTCAGGAGCTTGGCGTGGAGCTAGTTCTACTAGACCTCGTTCGAGTACCGCTCGTGGTAATGAGAGAGGGCAAAACGTTAATGATCCGCGTGTGACTCCTCAACAAATGTTTAGAGGGGAAGATGATTCCACTATACTTGGGAGATTCTTGAAGTTGAAACTTGAGGGCTTCGATAGAGAGCCCGATGCTTCTCTAGCAGAACATTGGTTAGAAAGCATGGAGAAGATCTTTGCAGTTATGGGTTGTACGTCAGAAGAGATGGTGACCCTAGCAGTGTTTAAGTTGAGTGGTGCGGCTGACCATTGGTGGCATGTGTTACGAGATAGTTGGAGACACCATGGAGTGCCTCAAGTGTGGGAAAACTTCATGATGGAGTTTAGGGCACAGTTTATTCCGGCAGTAGTTCGGGAAAGAAGAGAAATGGAATTCATTGCACTAGAACAATGAGATATGACTGTGGCCCAGTATTCAATGAAGTTCACAGAGTTGGCTCGTTACTGTGGTTACTTAGTACCAGATGAGGCTAAGAAGACCCATCGGTTTGTAAAAGGCCTAAAGATGAAGTATTGTAGGCTGCTTATCCCATTACAGCTCACGGAGTACCGAGATGTTGTGGATCGTGCTTATGCGATGGAGTTGGACGTCGAGGAGTATGCTCAAAAGAGAATCTCGAGGGCTATTAAGAGTAATGATAATATTGGAGGGCAAGTAGTACCTCAGAAAGTTAGTCAAGGAATCACACGTACTGGTAGACAGAGTGATGTTCCTACCTCTAGTCGGAGGCGACGAGGCGGCGAGTGGATATGTAATTTTTGTATGAGGACACGACATGCCGAGAACAGATGTTGGGGCAAGGCAGGAAAGTGCTTTGCTTGTGGCGGTGATCATTTTCGTAAAGATTCCCCGAAGATGAGAGTTAATCGGTCTGGGAGTGTTAGCCAACGATCTTGTGGCTCAAAGAGAGATGGTGAGGGTCGACCTAGAGTTTAAGGTCGTGTGCGCGTGGCGGTTGGCCATTGCGGAGTTTTGAAACCTATCCGAATAGGAAGGTATGCTCTCGTATATATATATATATATATGTGTGTGTGTGTGTGTGTGTGTGTGACGACCCGACCCGGACCCGAGGTGGAACCGCGGGTCGGACCGCCCAAATAGGAGGGAAACAAGTAAATATATAAACATGCAAGGACTCAATTAAAGAAAACGACGTGACGCAACATTAGAGACGTAGCACGCCTCGGCACCAAAGGCCGGTAATTTTTAAAACTTTTAAAACCTGATACAACAGTTAAGCAATTAAACCAAGTCATCGGCGACACTACATGCCGGAACCCAAGCTAAAAGTTTATGGACAAGAATTAAATAAGAGCTAATAGGATGCTCAGCGGAAGACTTATACGTAGTGAACTACTAAACATGATACCAAAGCTCGGCTTACACAATGCCGGCAATAAAGGGGTTACAAGTACTACAAGTGAAAATACTACAAGTAGTTAACTAAAATAAGCAAGTACAAGTTCTAGCACATTCCCAAGCATAGTCTAAATGACTTGCTTTAAAACCCGTCGTCCTTGCAATTTACAAAAGAAAGGAAGGACATCTAAACCACCTCTTCAAACTGCAACGGCGGACCAAAAGACGAACAAGGCACGAACACCGCAAGCCTCAACGAGAAGGACCTGTTTTGCTAGGATCTAAAGCAGTAAAGGGGAATGGGTAAGTCATAAAGACTTGTAAGCTATCAATCATGCATGTCATGGCAATATGCAACATACAAGGCAAGATGTCGTCACATAAGCATATAGAACATATATCCAAAATGCACTTTGTTTCACATAGGTGCTTATAATTAAATCACATAGGATAAGGATATATGGAGAGCCGGGCCGCTACGTAGCTCCTGCATACAAGCGTTATCTGGAATGTGAGGTGTCGGATGTGTGTAAGTACATCGACCTTCCGAGGAGATGCCCGGGATAGACACACCAATGATGTTCTAATGGTTACAGCAAGGGGGCTACTTCCCCACTGTGGCCACAGTGGAGGCGTGTGTGAACAAAGACGGGTATGCCAGCTGGACTCATGCAAATGCCAAGTAGTGTTTACTTAACAAATTCTCAAGTAGTGAACGAGGTCAACAAGAGCGATCTCGTTCATGACAAGTAATTATTCTCATCAATAATCAAGTAGGATTGAGTTCGACAAGAGTGAACTCAACATGTCAAATAGGCATTCTATTATATGACATCTAAAATCAAGCATGGTAATCAATCCAAATTCAAGAGTCTAGAATTATTATTCTTAGTGAAACGTGTTTAGAACGTCGTAGGGATTGATCATTGAGCCGGTATTGTTCAATGGCTCACTAGATTTGACTCCGTTGAGTCGTCTCTAAAAATTCATCCAATAGAGTTTAAATGCTAAATGCATTCTAAACCCTTTTCTAAGTTCTCGTATAGGATAGACTAGGCCATTAATCCACTTAACAACCATAGTCAAGAATTATCATTAATTCAAAATTCATGGAACCTTAGAATCATTCTTTCTAAAAGTTGTTAAAAGTCAATGGTCCAAGAACATTATTTATTCCTCGGGAGACATAGAACACTTTTAATTCTAAGGATAGGACCAAATCAATAGGATGAACAATTCATAGTTGATGAAACCCTAAAAATCACAATCTCTAAGAGTTGTCAAAATCCATTAGTCCAAGAACAATAATTATTCCTAAGGAGGCATAGAACACTTTTAATTCTAAGCATAGGACTAAATTAACAAGATGAACATGTCATTCAAAAATCTCATAAACTCAAAATTATCATCAAACATGGCATGGACAAGGTAGGAGCATGAAAATCATAAGAAGAGGGGGACATGGCATTTCTAGCATTCAACCTAAGGGGAATCAATAGCTTACCTTACACCAAAGAAAAAGATGGGATGAGCACAAACTAATCGGATGGAATCGAGCTCCTCGTCGATAGCTTCACTTTGGTGGTCTCGGTTTGGCAATCGGAGGTCGGGAGCTCAAGTTATGGGAGAAACACACACTAATCTCTCCTCACCAACACACACAAAAGCTTGGGGGAAGAGAGAGAAGGAATTTTCAGAAATGGTGGGATTATAGGCTGATCACAAATTAGGAGCATTATATATGGCATGCAATTTGTGGGTGGAACTCCACATGTCACAAGGAGAGGGCTTGAAAATCCACTTGTCAAGTGGAGGGTGATTAAGGTTAGTGTTAATCCAAGTCAATTAGGGTCTAATAGGGAGGTTTAGGGTCAATTAGGATGGGGGTTTAAGGGTCTAATTGGGTCAAAATCAGATTGCATCAAAAAAATCCCGTAAGTGAAACCAGCCTTGATGCCGTCGCATCCCGAAGGACCATGCTAGCGCATGGACTGTTCACAGCCCAAAACTCATTTTCTTGTTTCTGACCAGAAAACTTGTAAATTCCACCATTAATTTCTAACACCTCCAAATGAGGTTATTCTTTCTTAGTCTGAAACTAGACTCCTTAAACTATATTTTAGACTTTTAAATTACTCTATTTGGACTTAAATTCATCAAAATATGGTCACTACAAGTTCAAGTACAGAAGCTGAATCCTTGAAAACAGAATTCTGGGACAGCCGTAAGTCAAGACCTAATTGAGGTACTTAGACACCTTGGAAAATTACCAAATTTTACAGAGAGTATCCTAACATATGTAGGTAAAACATACTAAGGTTTTAGAAAATTTCCTTTAGTATATTGGTACCAGAATTTTCCCGAAGTTTACCCAAAAACATGACTGATCTGTGAAGAAATAAATTGGTCTTCTTATTACCAAATGCAACAAGTCTATGAACAATGATTGTGCAAGCATGATAAATATTAGTACACTTGGTCTAGAACACAAATGAACTTCTCACAAGTTGAAAACACAAAGAATACAAGCAATACGAGCAACGAGGGAAATCGCTAAGGCCAAAACAAAGCAAGAAAGTTTCTAAACTTCCAATCAAGCTTACTATGATCAAGATGAACATTCTAAGTCATATGTGAAAGGTAATAGAACTCCAACACGTCTTGGTTAAGTGCTAACATGCTAAGGTAAACCCTCAAAGCACAAACGGCAAGGTATGCAACACATAAAAGACATTCAAGTGACTATGAACGTAACAACTCTAATGCAAACATGACATGAACCAATTGAAGCATCTAACATGTTAAGACATATGATAAACATGCTATAATGATATAATACATGTAATAGGTTTGGGTTCTCACAATATATATATATATATATATATATATATATATATATTATACCGTTGCTACTATTATTGTTATTACGAGTACACGTCTTAGCGGTAGCTCATGTGCATTCATACATACATTACATGGTGTATTGCATAATGTTGGTTTATTGTTTGGTTGGGGATAAAGCCCCAATGTGGTGTTGAAATGTGATATTGTTTGATTTCTGAATTACCGGTAGGTAATCACACATGGTTTGTGGATTCCTGTGTAGTCTATGTATATATAGGACTATACTATATATAAAGAGCATTGGGGATAGATTTATGTTACGACGATAGTAACTAATGGTTTTATGGGGTTGCAGTTTTGTAGGCCTATACTAAGAGCCGGGGTATGAATATTTGTATATATATGTATATATATAGGAAGCAAATATTGTATGATGATACTTATTGGTTTGATATGATACTTGTATATCCTATGGGGATATGTTTAAGATGATGAATAATATACATCGGTAATATTGTTTATGATTATTATGCGAGTAGGATACACTCGATAAGTGCGAAAGTTAAGTGTTGCGATTTATGGGTTGATTTTAGTGCGTGAACAAGTATGAGGTTTCACCACAATTTTGTTGAAGTGTTGATGTTTGGGAGACGCTTAGAATTTACGCTGGTTGTAGACTTGGTCGAGAATTTAAGAAAGGTTGGAATTGTGGAGTATAGACGTTACGACTACTAGTAGTCGCGTCGGTACGTAGTGACTTCTAACGAGTTTTCATGGTTGTGTACTAGGTACACAAGTTTTGTGGTAAATATGATTGTTGTTTGCCAAGGTAATAGACCTTGTTACTTGACTTTATTTCATTCAGTTATGTGCATTAGTTGTAGGGGAACACCTACTTGATGCATCCACATTGTAGTATATTAAATTATCATTTCATAATTATTATCTCCTGCTCATTCATTTCATTAGCTTAGGAGACTATTGAAGGATGCTTAAAACTTTTTAATCATAAACCTTCGCATCCTTGCAACGAAAGCTTTTGAAATCCAATTTAGCCGGTACCCTAAATTGGTGATCAAAAGAGGTTCGTTGGTGGACTAGGATTGGTAGTGAGTAGGTTAAACATTGACTATACCCGTTACCAAATGGAATGGACATAAATGGAAAGAATTTTCAAAACATTTCATTGTTGTGCTCTTATGTGCTTACCCGCGATAGGGAGATCGCGAGTATTACTTGCGTGGCTTGAAATGTCAACTTGATTGCATCTGATTTGGTTGAGAATTGCTCTATAAGCAATTATTATTTCTTGTAACTTAAGATCTTTTACGTGCGAATTTTATGATGTGCCCCGGGACAAATAGTTTTGGTAGTTGAATGTTTATGGTATGCTTGAACTTGTTTTCATGTTAAACTTTGGGGTTTGTGTACAAGGTTTCTTAGTATTGTTCATATGTGTTGTCGCGACTCGAATATGAGTCATATTATTTTCAATCTGAAGAGTTAGTGTTGTTGTGCCTATTGAGAGGTCCTGAAACCTGAGTCCGGATCACGGTAGTTTGATCCTCATATACTTGGTTTGGTTATTGTGATGGTAGACTCGGAGACTGAGTCTAGATTTATGGTTTTGAGCATCGAGTGTTCACTCGGGATTGTGAGGCACCGTAGTGGTGTCTGGGTATTCCATGTTGAGGTGATGACCTAGCATTGGTTTGAGATACAGTTTAGAATTCGGGACGAATTCTTTTTAAGGGGGAGAGGATGTAAGATCCCGATTCCCGGTTAGCTTGAATTGCGTGCAATGCTCGCATTTCTTCTTTGGTTTATTGCTCGTTTGGTTAGTGAGATAGTCTAAATGTTTATGAGAGATCACATTAAGACCAAAAAACTTTTAAGAGATGTCATATAGTTGTTGACTTGCTAAAGTCAAAAGTCGTAACCCGACGATAGTCGAAATGCGACGTGATTGAGAGTTTATTCGGGTTTTGTGTTCTTGACCTCGATTTGGTCCTAGATCTTTACATGATGATTAAATAACATGTTAATATGTGTTAGACTTCTAATTGGATGCATTCCATAAGTCTCGTGAAGTTTTGACGCCTCGAGAATAGCAATTCTCCTTTTCGCGTAGTTTGAGATTGAGCCGGGCGATCGTCTCGTCTTTCGGGAACTTATTTCCCCTATCTGTTGTTCATCATCTGAGAGGCATTCAGGCCTATTTTTTAGCCCTTACAGGTGTTTACAATCATGGGTAATTTCCCGACGGTTTGCGGTTTCATTCGACGTTTCTTTAGCGAGATGTCGCGCCTTGCGTCGGTTTCACACCGGGTTGTTTCGGGAGTTGTTGTGAGGGTTCTGGACCTACTTTGAGGTTGGTTTGAGACTTATTTTGTTTAGTTAAGAGTATGAGGACATTAAGGGTTGAATTATAGTCCGTTTCGAAGCTTTAAGGCTTGTGGTTGCATGCGGGAGAGTCCGAGGCCGAGCAAGGAAGCAACAATGATGGAATAGCTGCCAACAGGAGGAAGCGCTCGCATGGTATTGACACCATGCGACCGCATTGAAGCTGGTCCCTGTTACGGGATTTCTTTGGGGTTTTGAAATGTTGTCAAACTTATACCCACCCAAAACCAACCTAAACTAATCCTAAACCCTCCTAACTAATCTAAGACATGTCCTAACCATCTATTGGTGTTTTAGATGGGGATTAGTGTGGCTAATTAGTGAGAAACATCCCCATTAATCAAACCTACACCCACTTTCTTTCTATCATATATAAGCCACAAAACACCACTTAAACCTCCCATTTTCTGCCTACACTCCACAAAAACGTGAGAGAGCTTGAGAGAGGAGATTTCTAGGGTTCTTGAGTGCCCAATCTTGGAGGCCATAGCTTGGGACCTTCTTCCCCCAATCTACACCATAGTTTTGAAGAGGAGGTCAAGGAGAACAACACCCCCACCAAGAATTTCGGGATTGTGACTTGTAGGTGCGGAACCAAGGTAAGTTTCTACCCCTATTTCTCCTTCTTTTGGCTCCATTGACCCTAGGGAAACAATCATATTTGCTAAGTGAGGTCAATGGATGCAATTTCTAGGGTTGTTAGAGATGCCATGAACCCTAGGTTTCCAATTGTTGATAGATCTTGGTTGAACCTATGTGAGACCTCTATTTATATGAAATTCATATGCTAAATGGTCTATTAAACCTTGCTATGTGAATTATCCATGAGTATTGAGCTTGATTTGGTAGAGATTTTTGGAAGGGGATTTTACCCAAATTATGACTTGGCTTATAAATCATAGTTGTAAGCTTGATTATTATGTTATACATGTCTAGAAGAGTATATTAATCCATGTTGTGTGATTTACTGATGTTTTGGAGAGTCCCGCATTCATCAGTCCCTTTTCACTATATCTAAAGGGGCCGGTTTTACATATTCCCATGGCGGTTCTACCATCTTCTCTTCTAGGCTGGGAATTGTTTTGCCTAAGGTGATTAGGGCTATCTCTTGGCTAAAGCCTCCCATTGGTTCGGTTAAGCTTAATTCTGACGGAGCTTGTAGAGGTAATCCAGGTCCAAGTGCATGTGGAGGAATTATTCGTAATTCGAATGGTGATATGCTTTTTGCCTTCTCTTCTTTTGTTGGTGAAGCTTCCAGTTTTCATGCGAAATGTATGGCTATGCTTCAAGGTGTTAAATGGCTAGCTTCTAATAATCATGAGGGCGCCATAGTGGAATCAGACTCTAAGTATCTGTTGGATAGTGTTGAAGGAAAGGCTCAACCTCCTTGGAGAAGCCTATATTTGATTCGTGCCATCCAATCTATTAAGGCTTCTCTTCATCTCTCCTTTCGCCATGTGTTTCGTGAAGCCAACTCTGTTGCTGACGCTCTAGCTAATCATGGGTGGGATCATGGCTCTTCTATTAACTACTCGTCTTCTGTTCTGTTTCCTTCTCGTGTGCGCGGTCTGTTTATTCTGGATAAACAAGCCACTCCCTACATTAGAATTAATTAGCCTTTTTATTTGCTTTTGTATCTCCATTTCGAGGTCAGGCTCCTTTGTCCTCCCATTTATAAGGGCAAGGCTGGTTGTCCCCCTCAAGTTTGTATCTTTCCTTCCTTTTTATAAAATCTAGCAGGGTGCCGCCCCTGTTTCCCTAAAAAAAAAAAACGATTGGTAAGGTTACTCAAATGAAAAATTTGCACAAATTGGCAAAATTATTCTATGATGCATTGATAGTATTGTGTAGGGATTTTGTGAGTTCAATGAACTTGGGAAGATGGCTAATGATAATAGTTATGAATATAGGGGGTATTGAGACCCACGGCTTCTATGCCTTAAATTTTGAAAAGGGTAGTTTGGACTCAACGAAGTCATTATAAGTTCGATAATGTGCTAAACGAACTTGGGTTGAAATCCTACGACGATTGAATTTCGTTTGATTAATGAAGTGAAAAACATAACTTCCAAACTTTAAATGGATTATGATTACGATGTGATATGTGGATTTTTAGGCTTGGGAATCAAACCCGAATAAACATTGGGATTTTTGTTGTAAACTTTAATGAATTATTACAAGTGAATTTATAAAACACATAAAGAATGAAATGTGTTAGTAAGACTCAACGAGTCGTTATAAGGCCAATAAAATGATAAAGAGCCTTGGGTTGAAACCCTACAATGTTTGGGTTTGTTTGGGTTATGTTTGTGCACATCGGGTTTTTTGGTTTGTGTCCAACTGGGACACTCATGTTATGGAGACTTAGTAGAAATATATTTTTGAGCATGCTTGCTAGAGCATGGGACAATAGAGACCGACGTATGGTCACGAGAATATTTCGGAGAATATTAAGAAAGAATTCTCTCCTTAAGGATTTTGGGTTGCGTGTATATGAAAACACTTGTGAGAAAGTGACTACGGAGTAGTCATGATGTTCTTGAGTATGGAATTAGTGAAGTCGATCATGTATGACGATTAGGACTATGATTGAGTCCGGTGTACATAAAATAAAGACTAAAATATTAAGTCTTGAATTGTGGATATTCTTAGACTAGCGTAGCAGTCTTTGGTTTGATTTTGAGTTGAGGATTATGGTAGACCTCACATTATGATTTATTAGGCTTGTATGCTATACTTGATTTGGGTGATGACTTGAGGAACAATGAGTACCTCAATATGTAGTTCTTGAACTAAACTTGTAAGTTAGTTGAACACATTGGTTATATGCAAATATATGCATTGTTCATGATACTTGGTAGAGCATTATGTCCTACTTGATTACATGCAAATATGTGCATGGATTATGGGATTTCGTGGAGCATTATGCCCTACTTGTTTATTTGCAATTATGTGCACGGTTTATGAGATTGTTGTAGAGCATTATGTCCTACATGATTTAATGAGCCCGATAATAATGAACTTGGTCTCATTGGTTTATGCAAGTAAATATCTACTTGATCGTTTTGGTTTAAGTCCAGCTGGCGGGTTTGGTTGTTGTGTCGGCAATGGGACGATTCATAGTCTTTGGAAACAATCGCTATGAATCGTTGCATTGGTTCCCTTTCTCCTCACTATTTGGCCAATAGTGGGATGTGGTCTCGAGATAGAGCCATCTCAGCCTACTTTTGAGCTCCCATTTCTCATCCGGAGACTGGATGAATGTAACGGGTACTTATTAAGGGAAACTGATGAGTTGTGATTATTGGGGACGAAACCCCAGGGTATGATTGATTGGGTATTGAGCCGGATCTTGGTTTGAGATTGGATCTCATGGTAAGTTGGTTGGGTGTTGGACCCGGTTTTGGATGTAACGGTTCAATTTACGTTTCCTGTTACACATGTTTATTTATGAGCATTTATATTAAAGATATTATGCTACATGATTTATGTGAGTTTATGTCCTTTAAAAATTAAGTACATGTTTCTTGTTGGTATTCTAGCATGATACCATGATTTTTATATGATTGCACATTATGCCATGCCATGACATAATATGCCATATAGTTGCATTTAGAAACTTACTGGGTCATTATGACTCACTCCGTGTGATTGTATTCCCTAGTGTGTGCAGTGATCCCGTTAGTACGCGCGGCGACTTCGGATAGCGATTTCTAGCAGGTGGTCTCCCAAGCCATAAGCTTGGAGTTATTTATTATTAAAGTTGTTATTTATCAGTGAGACTCGGATGTAAAGTTATGTAGACTTTACTTGGGTAGATTGTAGTATTATGTTATTATTGTGTATTTGGGAGCCGGTTGTATTGCCGAGCCTTTGTATCCTTAGAATTTATTCTCGTTGTCATTTCGAGCATGTGTGGCTCGTTTATTCTAGTTTTGTGTTATTGTTGTTCCTACCTCCGACAGTTTTAGTCGTGAGATCTTGGTTAGTGGTTTAGCATTGATATTATACTGTTGTAGTTGAATTGTCCCTCCAGCATGTTATAGCCGTTGAGTGGTGTTTATCAGGTTGGGATTTTGTTAGTTGCCGGCCATGGTTGCCGATGGTTTGTTGCGCGTGTCTAATGTTGCGTCACGTGCGTCGAATTTTTGGGCCGAGAGATTTACTATCTCTTTGGTTGTTTATATTTCGGAGCTCGTTAGCTCGGGTCCCATTTTCGCTTTTGCTTCGCAGTTTTAGTTTTATTATCCTCAGACGCCATTATGGCTTTGCCTTCTTGTCTTGAGCTTGTTGGCTCGTCTTTTGACTCGCACCACTATGCTTAGCAGGTGCTTGTCTGTCCCTTAGCTTGTCCTGATGGCACGACCTTTGGATCTCGACTTGGGATCTGGGTCGGGTCATCACAATTTCTGCCTTCGATATGTCCCCAAAAGAAATTAGAAAACAGTTTCTCAATCAAAGAGATCACCGAGATGGGAGGGTCCAAAGAAGCTAGAAGATAGCTGGAAATGGAATGGAGGACACTTCTGATTAGAAGAATTCTACCAGCCGAATTGAGGAATTTACCCATCCAAGTCTCTATTCGGTTTTGCAATTTGATAATAAGAGGGTCAAAGAACTGTTTCTTCTTACGACCAAAGTAGATCGGGCACCCAAGATAAGTAAACGGAAGAGAGCCATGTTTGAAACCCAACAAGGACTGAATAGTGGAGATTCGGCTTGCAGCTATGGAAGGAGCAACAAAAAAAGAGCTCTTGGAAATATTAATCTGCTGGCCTGAAACAGCTGCATACGTCTGGAAAAAAGACTTGTGACGGAGAAGAGAGTCTTTACTTCCATTACAAAAAATAATGACGTCGTCGGCGAAAGCAAGATGTGATATAATGGGACATCCACTAACCGTAGAGAAAATAAAGGAAGAGGCTTGTTGTTGAAGATGGTTTAGACCCCGACTAAAGTATTCAGCCATAATTATGAACAAACTCGGGGAGAGGGGGTCCCCTTGCCTTAGACCTCGAGATGAGGAAAAATAACCGACAGAAGCTCCGTTAAATAAAACAGAGAACCAATTCTCAGAAATGAGTCTCCAAATCAGATCAATAAAGATTTCGTGAAAACCGAATTTCCGAAGGATATTAATAAGAAAGACCTAGGAGACTCGGTCAAAAGCCTTTGCCATGTCTAGCTTGATAACCACATTTGAACCAGGAACGTTTTTGCCCAAGTGACACATCATTTCTTGCGCCAGAAGAATATTGTCCTAAATTAGACGACCTTTAACAAAAGCACTTTGGTTCTCTGAAATAATATTAGGAAGAATAGCCGCAAGCCTGGAAGAAAGAATTTTGGAGATCACCTTCTGGCAAAAATTGCAAAGACTAATAGGGCGAAGGTCTTTAAAAGACTTAGGCCTATCAATCTTCGGAATGGGAACAATCAGGGTACTAGACCAAGCCCGGGGGAAAGAGAATCTAGAAAAATATTCTTGAATAGCGTGGCAAAAATCATCGCTAATAATAAGCCAACAGGCTGAATAAAATTTCCCATTAAAGCCATCAGGCCCAACTGCACTGTCACCATTAAGATTATCCACATCATTTTTGATCTCCGAGACTGAGGAGGGAGCGATAAGGGAAGCATTCATATCTTCTGAGACAATGGGAGGAATCAAATCCAAAAAAGAAGTAGCAATACCCTCATCACGAAGTTGGGCAGAAAAATGATGAACAAGACCATCTAAGGTTTTGAAGCAAAATTCGAGTCAGGTTGAACCCAAGTTTTTGATTGGTGGCAAGTTTTATTCATTGGAAGAGAGACTACATCTGAAGAAGGATAAGGGAGACGATGTTTTCGAGGCTAAGGAGAGGAGGGAAGATGGGAAAAGTGTGGATGTGAAATTGAAGGATATGTTGAGGGATTTTAGAGGGAAGCTTTATGTGCCTGAACAGGTGTTTGAGGAGCAGTTGTCAGAAGAAGAGAAATTTGATAGGAGTTTTCAGATGTTGCCTAAAATTGAGTTCAAGTACTTTGAGACAGCATTGAGGACTAATAAGATTAAGTTGTTGACTTTTAAGGATGATATTGGTAATCAAGAGCAATATGACTTCACTTTGGAGTTGAATGAAATTCCTGGTATTAAGAGCTTGCATAAAACTAAGTGGTGAGTACTTTAGACCATTGTAAATATTTTATTTTATTTTTTGTTCTGTGAAAGATTTTTTTGTCCGCGATTAATGATTTATCGTTCTCTGTAGGGCTATGAAGTTGGATAGGGACATGGCACAAGCTATTTTTAATGAGTATAAAGGTCCTCGATATAAGATTGAGAAGCAGTTGAGGGTACCTACTTTTTGCTGTATATTTGCATTTCTGTAATTTCCTAGGATAATATGTATAATATGCTGGTCATATCGCATGATAAGCTTCGTCTGATCATCTAATTAGTAAACTGAAATCAGGAGAATGTTAAGAAGCGGGGGAATCATTTCAGAAAGAAGCTTTAACGAGGCATTGTTTGTTTTTCTAGCATTATTTCAAAAGATGTAGACCAAGTTGTTCAAGGAAAGAAATATGATTTAATCATATAAATGAAATGTATTCAAATTTACGATAAGGAATTATCCTCTTCCAGTTGCAAAGCATACTAAACTAAAACCCAGGAGGGGGCTGATGACATACCTCATTAGAAAGTCATATGCCTTCAGAACAGAGCCATTAAAACAGTGGTTGCTTTCAGAGAAATGCACGTCTACAAACTGGGCATCATCTTCTTCTGCCAGTTTGTCAAGTTATAAAATCTGCAGCCTGTAGTTCTGCATCAACTTACATTCACAAGCCTAAGGTATCTCGGCCCTACCCACCACACTAAATCCTAATCCAAGTGCTAAAACAGAAAGTGCAGATCTCAATTATGCCCTATCTACAGTTCCTGGAAGGATTAAATTAGCTGCTAGTACACCAAGTGAAGATCAGAAGATTGTGATTACATTAGCTGCTGGAAGGATTAACAAAAATCAATGGTGTTGCTACATTGCAAGAAAACTAACTCTTGGAATGATTAAATTAGCTGCTGGAAGCATTAAATTAGCTGCTGGAACGATTAACAAAAAGCAACTCTTGGAATATTGCTACATTGCAAGAAAACTAATTTAACACAACCAACTTGACACCATTCGGGAACCAAACTCTATTGTTTAATTTTGTAATTGAGCAGAATCTAGGGTCTGCAATTAAAAAATCTGTGGAAATAATAGTTGTAAAACCCTGAAATACTGCTTGCTTGTGAAGTGCATGAATTCATACGTTTATAATCATGATGAATATGTTCATTTAGCTCCCGGGTATGTTTAGAGTCAATAGCACGATTATTGACGTTGTTGGAGATGCATGTATGCATTTTTCTTTCGTGAGATGTGTTGAATCTCGGGTTTATGTTTTATGTGATTTACACATGGAAAATTGTTAGAAGGCATTTATAATATCACTAACATGCCTTGGTTATTGGTTAGATGCTTGTTGCATTGTTGGTTGGCTTGCTAGTTTGATTTTAGCGTTAACCCTTTTCAGTTTAACTTTTCCGGTCGTCGTTCGGGAGAGTTCTGCCTGGTTTCTTGGCCTTGTTTTGATGGGGTTTGAGGCTTGATCACTTGGGTTATGGTTTGGAGGTTATTAAGGTTGATTTATAGACCATTTTTGGCTTGGAAGGACTCGGGATTGCATGCGGGAGAGTCCGGGACCGAGCAAGGAAAGCAGAAATCATGGATTGCTGGAAACAAGGTGATGCGGTCGCATCACCCATTTTACCAAGCGACCGCAAGGTCCTTGAAACAGCTTACGGGATTTGTTGTTCGGCTGGTGCACTGTCCGAACTTTTGGCCACTTAAACCCAACTTAAACCTATTCTAACCTCACTTAATTAGCCTAAGACTAATCCTAATCACCTATTAAGAGAATTAGGGGGTAATTAGTGATTGATTAGTGAATTAATCCCCCCATATAAAACCCCAAATCAGCCGCACTCTTCATTATTTTCGGCAGTGTGCGACTTCTTCTTCCTACCTTCTGCGACCACTTCAGCCAAGACGAAAGTGAGGGCTTGAGGGGGGCGATTCTAGGGCTTCAAGAGGCTAAGCTTGGAAGCCATAGCTGGGTGTCTTCTTCTCCATCTAACCCGCAAGATTGAAGAGAGCGGAGTGGGAAGAAACGGCTTCTTCGTTGAGTTCGATTTTTGGGCAGTTTGTAGGGCTGAGAAATTGTAAGTTTCTACCTCTCTTCCCTTGATGTTTGAGCTCCATTGACCCTAGGGAAACAGCCATTTGTGGTATTTGAGGTCAATGGAAGCCATTGTTAGGGTTATAGAATATGTATGAACCCTAAGTTTTCAATTGAATTGCTAGAACTCGATTGGCCTATGTGAGACTATGATATTTGTAAAATTCATGCTCTAACTAGCCAAATGAACTTGTTTATGTTGATTGGTAGTGTGGATAAATGTTGGTTTGTATGAGATGCTTGGAGGGTGTCTTGCCTAATTTTGATTAGCTTGCAAAATTAATGATGTGAGCATGTTTAAATTGTTTTATATGTTTAGTAGAGCATATTAAACTATATTGTGTGAATTAATCATGAATTGGAAAATTATTGGTTGGTATGGTGACTTGAATAAATTTATAACCAAGATGTTTAATTTGTTCTAAGTTACCTTGTTAATTATTTGGTGAGGTTTATGTGAGTTTATTGATCGTCGGGTTATGGTTTTGACGATAGATATGAACTTAGGGGGATGATGAAGCCTAAGCTTCTATTCCTTGAATTTTCGGAGAACTTAGATTTAACTCAACGGAGTTAACCTTTGGGTTAGTTTGAATCCTAGGAACTATGATTTTAAGTCCTACGGAATCTTGGGTAGAATTCATGGAGGTCGAGCCTCCAAGAAGTTTTGGAGTGTGTGAAGCACACTTGATTATGAGAGCTTATATGATTCTCGGTTATGATGTTTATGCTAGTTGTGGATTAATTGCATGACTAGTTTGATGGTAGAGTGTTTACCTACTTGTTTAAGCATATGAGTATATATTACTTGTGCTTGGGTGTTTGAGTCCAGCTGGCGTCGGTCTGTTGAGTCTTTGGTGGGTCGATACATTGTTTTCACGAATTATGGGATTCGTGATTTCGATGTATCGTCGTGCCGGGTTGCACACACCCCTCCATCGATGGCCACGGTGGGGAAGTAGTTTATCTTAGTTGTAGTAATACACATGGCTTTGATAACTATGGAACTCGAGCGGAGACTGTCTCGGGGACGTCGATATCTACGAGAGGGATATCGAGGGCACATAAGGGTTTTGCACGTGTTTTTGCAGGAGCGACACGCGCGGAGGAATTTTGGTAATGGTATCATATCCCTTATATATATGAATTGCTTCACTAGTACTTAAGTGAATACGTGCTTAGTGAATTGGATATGATATGTTGATGGTTTGGTTTCTTACATGTTATACTTAATAGATAACATATTGTTTAATGTTGTAAGCATAAATGCTATCGCATGAATTTTATTGGAATATTGTTTTATGCCAAAGGTATAAATTATTATTGTTAAGACTTATATGCCTTAACATGGATTTTTAGTAAGATGTTATACTATGATGATAACACATTTATTTAATGTTGAGCATGGATGCCATACATGATTCATTATGAGGTTATTTCATGACAATAGCATGATATATTTTATAATTGAGCATTATGCCATGGTAGGAAGTTATGGTTAGTAACTTACTAAGTCATTGTGACTTACTTTTATTTGTTGGTTGTTTTCCCTAGATCCGAGCCGAGCTAGCGGATCCAAGTAAACAGGAAGGTTACTTTGGCAAGGAAGTCTTTTGATCAAGGTTGCTACTTAGATGACTTCTTTTGTTTTTGGTGAGGTCGTTGGGAAGATGAAGTTACATAAACTTCATGTTTTGGGTAGCAAACCTGTATGGATTTGTAACGTTGTAATTATGTGGTTAGACTATTCTTTTGGTAGCCGACCGGTGGTGGTTGTGCTTGATGTGTATATATGGTTGTATTTCCATATGCTTTATAGTTGTTAGTACATATAACTGTTAGCACTTATTTTGTTGGTAGCCGACTGGTTTTAGTCGTGCATGGTTAGTTGGTGTTTATGTTTAGCATGTTAAATTGCTAGTTTATTTTGATGTTGTTCTCCGGCATGTATTTAGCCGTTGAGTTGTTAGACTAGAGTCTTAGACTTAGTTTAATGTTGGGTTCCGGCCGTAGCTTCGCCGATGACTTGGTTTTTATTTTATGCTTATATATGAATTGCATAACAGGGAGTTTGTTCTACGTGCCCAATGTTGCGGCACGCGAATCGAATTTTCGGACCGAGAGATTTATCATCTCTTTGGTTGTTTTAGTTTGAGCTTGTTAGCTCGGGCGCCCTTATTGCTTTATTTTTCGCTCCGCATGTGTTTGAGTTATCGGTGTATCGCCGTTATGGCCCTACCCATTATTGCGCTTGTTTGTTGTTAATTGTTCCCTTGGTGGCACGACCTTAGGATTTCGCCTTGGGATCCGGGTCGGGTCGCATGGCCAGATTAATATCGAGCTATGATTATAAATTTAGCTTTCGTAGGGATAGGTTCCTTGGCTTTGGGGGTTGGTTTGTGTGATAGATTTATTTTACTTAGCATGAGGTGTTATTGTAGGTAATGGGTGGATACTAGAGCAGGAGCTAGTTCCGGAGGTTGCCCGTAGAGTCTTGGTAGAGGTATTAGCGGTGGCGAGAAATGCTTAATGATAGTCAGCGAATATTCCTCCAGGAACTCCGAGAAGAAGGAAGCGTATGAAGCGATAGCAAGCTATGTATCGATGGTATGCTTGATATGATGGACCAAAATGAATCAAGAGAGGTTTTGGTAGAGTGGAACCCTGAGGGGACCCACGGCCGGAACCGCGGCTGAGCACGGGTAGAGGCAGAAGGGAGGAGCTAGGCATAATGATAATTCTATGCTTGAAAGGTTTGTGAAGTTGAAGCCGAGGCAATTTAATGGAGAGCTTGACGCTGCTAAAGCCGAGCTTGGATCGAACACTTGGAGAAAATATTTGCACCATTGGGTTGTGATGATGAAATCGAAAAGTTGTATTAATGTTCAAACTTGAGGGTGCCGCCGAGCACAGGCGTATTGAGGGAGAGTTGGGAACCCATAGAGTCCCAGATGTATGGCCAATTTCGCTCGTGAGTTCGAGCTTCCTATGTACCTAAGTGGTCGGGGAGAAAGAGAGAAAGAATTTTCGGATTTGGTGCGGGAGTATGACAGCTTCCCCAAGATTCACCCATTCACCGAAGTTGGTTATCGCACACATTTGATTCCAGATGAGGCTAGAGGTGGAAAATCTCATTATGAAGGTCATGCGAAGAGTCACTAAGTGGCAGGAGCTAGTACTACATCTTCTCGGAGGGATCGTAGTGTGGCTTTGGTTTGTTCTATTGTTCCAAGATTGGGCATACGTAAGATAGGTGCCGAATGGAATGGAGCACCAATGGAGTGTTACTACCGTGGAGTTACCGGCATATGAAGAAGGATTG
>JABEVN020000387.1:0-32877 GCA_013146195.2 Codonopsis lanceolata | reverse complement strand
TCATATCCTTCCTATCACCGCTCCAAACACCAAAATTCCCCAAGCCCAAATGACCTCCCTATTCCCATAACCAACCCACTCCAAAAGCGGCCCATATGGACCCACAAAATTATAACCATGAGCCAAGTTACCACTTATTTACCTTATAATGATCAGGCCGCCTGAAACCATCAAAATCCACCTACCCAAAACCACTTATCCTACCCGAGTTCCACCACCCGAATCCTTATCCAACCCAAAATCCTTATCCTGCCCAAGTCCCACGCCCAAAATCTACCAACCAAAATCCATATCGACCCAAACGCCGGACACCACGGCCAGTAATTAACCCGGTTCTAATCCGCGGTATATACAAAATCCAACTCCCCGAGCCACCAAAATAGAGGCAGCGGTGGAAAATATAAAGACTATGATACTCGAAGCTTCCAGCAAAGGGAATTTTCTCACGCGAACGCGGCGTTACAACTGGCGATGTGCCTTTCAAATTGAAAATGCGGAGACATAGAAAAATTTGATGGGAATTTGGATGCCATATCTGCAAAAATCTTATTCAGCGGCATGCGTCAAGGGGAGCTAGCTTTGAGGCTATGGCTTCCAATTTTCACCTCACCTAATAGGGCACGACAATAGCTAATGTTGTGATAAGCGGCACCATGAATACGTGGGACGAATAGCTGGCGTTCACGGAAAGGTACAAAGACAACACCGATCCACGAAAATAGAAGGGACCTTGAGTCGTGCACCGGAGGAAAAAAACATGTCTTTGAGTTCGCGGTCGAGGTGGAAAAGAAAGTTGGCTCGGACTTTGGCCGGACTGATCAGTAGAGTCATGTCGAATGTTCATCAAAACCTCCGACCCGTTTACGGAACACATGAGGTACCTTCCCACACCAATTTTAAAGAAATAGTAGAGATAGGCTCGTATTGATGATGATATACGGATGGCCAATTACAAGTCAATCGCCTCTAGCTCTTTCAGTTATTCTAAAGGGAAGGCAGGCGCGCACCACGCAGCAATGTCAATGTGGTAGGAAATACATCGACCCCTTTTTACCAAAATTATGGCCTTGTTCCATGGTCTTATGGAAGCGGACAGGTCGAATCTGTATGCTGCGAGTCGGAGGAAATAATGGCCGGCGAAAATTTGTCGAGAACCGCCATTATGATGATGGCTGCAAGCCTCGATGCAGTGATCTGCGGGGGCTAATGGCACAAGGTGTTAAAGCCTATGGAAAATTATAAGCCACGGACCCCTGCCCGGGACACGGAATCATGCCCGATCTTGTGAATATCATCATTGCGGTGGTCACCTCACCGATAAATGTTATCGCTCAAAAATGCCATTCAGGATCTTATAGATGATAAGGTTATTGAAAAGCCCACTCCCAGACCAAATATAATCAATAACCCTCTACCTCAAATCAACATGATTGAGGTTGATGACAGCTTCCTGGGCATGATAGGCGGAGTGCGATCAGAAGCTCCTGTGAGTTTGGGTCTACTTCTAATAAACCTCTGCGGAACTAGTATACTACCAAGGCCCACTTTGCCGCCGCAGTCGGTGGACTACTTGGATATATTACCCCTATTCCTTTCCCTAGCCTTACGGATTTGGTCATCTACCAATCCGCTCCCTAAAATTGAGGATCTCAAACCCCAGGTCCTCAATAATGTAATTAACCCTGTACGGTGTGCTTTTAATAATAATCTAAACGTCTTTGCTTATTTCTTAGTTGCACCTACATTGAAAGACACATTAAATAAATAATGAGTCATTTAATAGGACCCCGAACAAAAAAAAAAGAATTATTTGCCTGAGCTTGTAAAGTCGGTAGAGCAGGGACAACATCATCAACAACAAGCGAAGGCGATCCACTATCAATGCGGGGTGGACAAGGAAATCAAAAGAAGTCGAAATCGGCAACTACTGCAAGGCTCCAAAAGAACACCACCCATGGATCCTTTCAAAAGTTCGTGGACATGCTTACGGTCCTATGAAGATGTGTCGGGGGTAGACCAGACCATAGTCGAACAGGATCCCCGTATGTCGGATGCTCGACCAATCGGACAAAAGCTCCGCACATCAAGCCGAGAATGGTCACTACAAGTTGAAAAAAAAAAAAAAAGCATGAAACAACCGCCGCGTCAACTTCATTCGTGTAAAAAAAAACACAAATAAAAAAAAAGAGTAAAAAAAAAAAAGAATTAAAAAAAAAACCCGATCTGGCTGTCCAAAATAGTGACCATTCCCAAATCCAACAACAGCATGTTGAGCTATAGTCAAATCAAAGGCAGCAGGAGACCAAGAAAAGACCTTATTCACTACCCCTTTGGGAGACCTACTGGTATCATGTCATGTCGTGGGCTAAAAAAATGCGGGGCTACTTATCAAAGTGCTACCCTCTCTTCCACGATGTGCTATATATTGTCAATGGGATCCGGTCGAGAGATGTCGTACTCCCCACAAGCCGGGGAAAGAAGACCTTGTTCAGCCCTCAATTTCAACGAGCTCAAAAGGTATGGTGCTCGATCCATTCTATCAACAAGTGCTTCCCTCTCCGCCCGCTAAGCTGAAAACCCGAAACGGCGGCCTAGGCAAAAGTTAGGGCATATAAAAAAATGAAAAATGAAAAAAAATGAAAAAGAAGAAATAAGGGCTCGCTAGGCTGAAAACCCGAAAGGGCGGCCTAGACAAAAATTAGAGCAAATAAAAAAAATGATGAAAAATACAAAAAAAAAAGAAAAGAATAAAGATAAGGAGAATAAGGAGAGGGAAGGCACTCTTTGAAACCTCGACATCTTACCTCCAGTCTTCGGCATGCAAGGGGGCTTGTCTGATAGAAGAAAAAGAAAAACCACGACATAAGCTCGCAACAAAACACTAAAATATAAAATTTTACGAGGTCCTAAGGTGCAACTTAGGAATAATTGCTAAAGAAATTTAGGTTACATATTGCATTAATGTACATATCTATTATTGCCTATACCCCCTTTGTTTCCCCAAAACTATCCTTCATTTGCGGCTTAAGCCGGGCGATCCATCGATTACTGCGGCGTCCACCGGCCGGTCCCATATACTTCTTCTGCAAGGCACAAGAAAAGGCTCGGTCTCATCGGAATGAAAAGCACCGAAGTGTCCTCGTCCTATTCATCATCTGCGTTGCCATTGTCTCAAACGACTTGGATCCCGATCATTCACGGCGCTTCCCTGTCGATTATGAAGAAAATCACGGGGATATGAGAATAGCCTTATGCCAAGTATAGCCCTGCAACAATTATATGGCCAAGGAGGTATCTGCCTTTTCCTTTCCCCGCATATAAAAAAAAAAAAAAAACCTGCTTGAACCTGAAGGTATATTCCTTTAAAATCCATCTTGGAGATACAGCGTGTCATTACCCATTAGATACCGATATAGCTTTGTTTTGCGCGTGTGTTTTGAGTCTGCATATTTTTATTTTGTATCATATAAAATTACATTGCATTGTATATATTTGTACAGATTTTAACAAAAACAAAACAAAAACAAAACAAAAAAAACAAAAACAAAACAAAAACAAAAAAAACAAAAACAAAAAAAAAACAAAACAAAACAAAACAAACTTTTTTATGTATTGCTTTGCATATAAATAAACGTTTTTGCATTCTAAGCATTATAAAAATGCATTTTGCATCTTAAAGATATATACTACATTTTGCATTATTGCATGCATGATAGAATAGGAAAATACTCATTCATCATGTTAATAAGCATCTTATAATTTTTAGGCATCACATTTTGCATTAAATAAAGTAGTACATTCATTCATCATTTGCATTTATTATACAATAAGCTGCATTAGTGGTGTGCTAAAAAAAAAGAAAAAATGCCACCAATCATGAAAATAAATGTTCTTATGGCATTCACTATGTCCCTGCAGCATAAGCATGCATCATATAGCCCCGTTTACATTTATAATATAAATCATGCATAATAAGGTCAAACACTGACCACTAGTTTAATCATGCATCATAAGAATAAATTGAATAAATTTCATGCATCATTTAGATATGAATAGGACATGCATAAACATTATTAATAAAGTCAGGAATGCTTCAAAAATGCCAAACAGTGCCAAAATCTAGCAGATCAGAAGTATTTCCAGGCAGGCCAAAAAACAAACAAACAAAAAAGAAAAAAAAAGAGGTAATAAGCATGCAAATAAAGAAAAGTGACAGGCATGCAGAATAAAACAAAAAAAAAAACAAAAACCAAAAAATGAAAAAACAAAAAAATCGGGAGAGGGGGAAATGCATGTACAAGAAGGAAAAAAGTTTCGGTACATGCAACAAGGAAAATGCGGCGTAGAAGAAGAAATTTTTTTGAAGCTAGAAAATGGAGCAAAGAAAGAAAACAGCAACAAAGAAAAGATGATATCAGCTGATACCAAAAGATGCTACAGCAAGAAAAAAGAAGCCTCTGACCAAGGTTAGAAGGAGCAACAAGAACAAATGCAGCAGCATCAAGAAAATTTTTCAGCTAAAGCCGAAAACAAAGTGGGACAGGGGAAAAGATTTTCCAGCGAAGGCTGGAACAGTGACAAAAAGAAAAATCCCCAGCAAAGTGCAACAACGAACAATGTAAAACAGCAAGCGACAGCAAAGCAACATCAGCAGCAATTTGTTGCATGGACACGACAAAGGTAAAGGAAAGGAAGGTATTTTCCTTTTTAACAGTGCATTTGTTTGATGTTTGGAAACTTTCCTTTAAGGGGTACACAGCCCCGGATTGATAGGGAAAGGTTTTGTTCTCCGTTGAAGGCTGAGTTCCTGAGGAGGCAATGCATTCCATACATTTTGGCTATGTGGGAAACTTTCCTTTAAGGGGTACACAGCCCCGGATTTATAGGGAAAGGTCTTGTTCTCCAGTAGAGGCTGAGTTCCTAGGAAACAATTCACTCCGCATAGCCACAAGACGAACTACGTTTGGTCTGATTCCTTGTTTAAGGATACGTAGGCAGTCTATCACGGTAGACGCGACCATCAAAGCACATATTTACCCTTGTCGTACTCATTTGATAAAGCTTTGCCACACTTGCTCATTTACTATTGATGCACTTACCGCACTTACACCGCAACACTTACACCGCCACATTTAGTCCCCAGTTGTGTGAACTACGTCTCGGTCTGATTCCTTGTTTAAGGATACGTAGGCAGCCTATCACGGTAGGCACGACCGTTCCACGAGTGATAGTTTAGGTTTTGGCCTGAACTACGTTTGGTCTGAGTTCCTTTATTAAGGGATACGTAGGCAGCCTACATTAGTAGGTCCGACCATTAGAGCATTTCAATTCATATCTGCTTAAAAATTACGATAACTTGCTATAACCGACTAAATATGTCTAGGCTATGGAGTTTGGTCTGTGTCATATACTGTTGCATTATAACTACTACCTGTTGCATCTCATTCCCCATTTTATAATTGAACGAAATTGGAGAGTCTATTGTTTATCAACGATGTTCGTCTACTCAGTAAGCCTTGGGTTACCCGTAGACTCCATCGTTGAGGGGCTCTGTAGACACCCCAATTTCGTACCCCTGATATGTGACATGACATAAAATATCAAGAACTGTTGAAACATTAACAAATGTCAAGTTACAGGGACGAAAATGCAAAAGGAAAAAGTAGGATGCGCGAAACAGTGAACTGCAGGGGGGAGAGTGCACAAAATAGAAAGTAAAAAGCAAGCTTGGTGCCGCACCAAGGCCCCTTGGTGCCGCACCAAGGGGTTCCTTGGCCGCACCAAGCATTTTCCTGTAGCCTCTCTCAGTTGCCGGATTGTACAAGCTGTGATGCCCATGGTACAACTCACCAATGCAGGATGAAGAAATCAGAAAATTCCCAACGGGTCCTGTTTTCTCACTATAAATAGAGAGCTCGGGCTCCTCATTTCAGTGCTCATTTTCATCGCAACGAAGCGCTGAGAAATTCTCTCCGCGTTCATTCGAAGCGACATAGTACGAGAGGTGCGAGATAGGTGAGTGGAACCCCCTAAAGTCTTCAAACCCTGTCCAAACTCCGCCAAAATAAATATCCATAGGTTATAAGTGATCCCTAGCCTAGTTGGTAGGTATCCACCTCATTTCCCAGGCCCAAAAATCCCAAAGTAAGCCGTTACTCTGCCCGAGTAACGAGCTGAAAAACACCCTAACTAAGCCGTTATTCCGCCCAACCAAAAAGGCCAAAACCACAAAAACTAAGCCGCCACGCCCAACCAAACAAACCAAAACTACCACATATAAGCCGTCACTCCGCCCAAATCAAAACAACAAACACACAACAAACAACAAAAGTCTCCCTCTCCCGAGAAGGACAGAGCGAGCACACCGCCGCTCTAAAAGGTAACAGCCTTTAAGGGCGTTTTTATTTATTTATTTACTTTTCAGTTCATTTATTATTTAAAGTTGTATTTAAAATCCGGCACAATGTAGTCATTATAAGCCGTTGTGCTGCCCGGATTAGATTAGGAAATAGTATGTAAAAGAGCCGTTATAATGGCCAAATATTTTAAATATGTTTATAATTATTGGAAGGAGACGGCTGCGAGTCCGTAAATAATGTAGCCACGAATGTATTTGTTTAAATTTCCCTTGTCATTATAATACCTTATTTATTTGCTAAATAAATGTGACAATAAGCATACTTCACCAAAAACCATTTTCGAGATCGAAGGGCGAGTTGGGTGCCTAGCACCTTCCCAACTCGTAACTTAGCCTCCGAACCCGCTTTTTAAAATCTCTGGTTTTCTTTTTCCGGTTTTTCTTTATTTTTGCCTTAAAATAAAGATGGCGACTCTAAAACTTTCAGATCCAGTGGGGCCTCGCAACATTCTCTCTTTGCACTTTCCTGTTCTCCCCTAAAAAATGGAGATACAAGAATGGAGGGGTGATGCATTCCCATATCCTGGTATCCCCTAAACAAGGGATAACTTGATGCGGGAAACCCATAGCTCCCATAGTGATCTGAATGGGCCATAAGGCTATTTTCAATAAATCCATAGTGGGAGCGTCGCAATATTCTTTCTTACACTTCTCTATTTTCCCCTGAAAAAGAAAAGGGGAGAATGGGAATGGAAGGGTAATGTATTCCCATATCCTGTTATCCCTGAACAAGGGATAACTTGACATGGAAAACCACTAGTTCCCATATTGGATACAAAACCCACTCAGGGCAACCGAGGCACATTCCAACGTGCTAATATAGACAGCACTCCTCTCGCACTTTGGATTTCGTCTTCCCCTAAACAAGGGAGGATGGAACGAGAGCAGTGGTGTCCCGCATCCGCACGTACGCGCACCCCTATCCAAGGGCGCGCGGGGCGCGGGGGCACACCCCGGGAGCCTCACAACCATATGCATGCCGGCCGTATGCCCAATTTTATCCCGCAAAATTGAAGAGTATTTCAATAAAACCCATAACTATTTCTCTTTATTCAAGCCCGTCTCTCTCTTTGATGAATTCGTTGATAAAGTTTATGAGTTTTCTGTTAATTGCATGTTTTTCAAGAGTTTTTAGTATGTATACTCTATAGCCTCTAATTTCTACTTTAATCACGACTTTTACAGGGTTGAGAATGTGGGAGATATATTGGAGATGGAGTTTGGCTAGAATCGAAGGAGGACGACACTAGAGCTATGATAGGCGTGACCATAGTGGGAAGGGTTTGGGCCGTATATGGGAACTTGCACCCAGAGATGACGACAGCTATGGTGGGGCTAGCTGGAGATTATGGCTATTACTGTGGACCCGGAGATGAGAACTTACATCAGGAGAAGAGAGAAGGAGAGGGTGTGAGATTAGGGTTTGTACGTGGAAGAGAAATGACATTTTCGTCCCGTACGTGGAAGACCACGTGCTATTTAACGGGAATTTTCTAATGTCCGTCAGTGGTAGGGTGGAAAATGGTGGGGGGAAGTAAAGTCGGATACCATTATGGGACAAACTTTACATAAGAGTAAACTATACGATTTGTGGATACTTTGGGGGGGGATTATAATTTGGCCCTATAATTATTTTTGGATTATTAAAATAATTAGTTATTATTTTTATTTAAAAATATATTCTAAATACTACATGGTTAACTAAATACTGAAGTTAGCCAAATCTCATTTTGTCCGCCAAGCAAAATGACCAAAATAATATTCATGTGGCGTGCACATACCATTTTCTGTTACTATTTTTAACGCTCATAGTCGAGAGGGGGCAAAGTGGGACAAATAGCAAAATAAGTTATGAAAGTGAGACACTTCGTAGGTTAGAGTACAATGTGAGATTTGGTGTGTAATTTTGAGAGCTAATCATATTTTGGCCCCATCAAAAATAGTCCAAAATACAAATTTCCTCCTAAAATATCCACCAAATCCACTTTGACCCACAACGTAATTTTTTAGCATTTTCATATTCCATATCAAATTTGGTGATGAGATGTCATGTCTGGTAATCGTAGTGATAAACATAAAGTGGTGAATAATGTTTAAGATCGAGAATTACTCCTATGAAACCATAAACAATATCAACGGTGCCGATGAGACATTTGTTGGAGTTGTATGGACGATGAAGACAGATTGAACTATGGTTTTCCTCATCATTGTCATATACATATGTGATGGATTCAAATTAATATGAGATTTGAAATTCTTGGTGTATGCTTGTGTATTATGTTGTACGTCTTTAATTTTTTAGTGGGTTCTAATTCGTGGCGGCTTTAACACCTAAGTGTGATTATCTGATCTTGAGTTTAATATTTCTATATGATTCCGCTCTATATTTTTATTTATTTATTTATATAATAATTTGAATAAAATATTAATAAACTCTTGAGTTTTATCTCACTTAAAATTTACATACAAGGTCATTACTAGATAAGATGCAGAGAAAGGCATTGTCGGAGAAGAAGAAAAAGAAGTTTCTCTTTGGGTAATAAAATCAGAAAAAACATTGCTGTGAAAATGACTAAAATGCCTTATATGTGAAATACCATGCGCAGATTAGCGTCAGATTGGTAACCTTCGTCGTGGCTAGGGGGCAAACTAGAAAATAATTATAAAATGAGATATGAAAATGACACAAAACTTAGGTTGGGTGGAAAAGTGGAGCTTTATAGATATTTTTAATGAATTTCGTATTTTTAGCGTACGTATATGTACTTTGAGGTTCAAAGTTTGATTTCTCTAACACAATATATTATTTTCTAAAAGGAGTTATAAATTTCAGAAACGACATAAACAAAGTTTCCAAAAACAATGTGTTTATTTAATATAATAAGTTTGAATTATTTTCAATTCACACACTCATAAAAGTGAATGAATTCATATTTGGTAATAAAAAAAGAGAATGAAAATAACCAATACAAAAGATAAATTTGTAGGATAAGTTGCTATACTATGAATAAAAGTATATATTATAAATGACCAGAAAACAAAGTATCAAAAAAGCTAAAAGCACAACAGCACAATTTATAAGTTTCAAAAATTATAATGATTAAAATACAAAAAAACATCCAATAATTAAAAGTAAACATAAACATAAAGAAACTAGCAAGTCATTTAAAATAAATCATTAGCACCACGTGCAACGCACGTGAACCTTACTAGTGTATCTAAAAGAGCGGAGAGCAGTTTGTAACCTAACTTGGCATTGTACCACCTTGCGAGAAGTTGGTTCCTAACAATTTTAACCCATTTTTTACTCCCTTCAACAATCTCATCGGTGGAATCTGACCTAAGGGTAATCATGGTCGGTTCGGTCTAGTATTTGCTAAGAAAATGAAGAACCATAATCATACCAATTTTCAACTGGTTCTTAAAAATTCAGAACTAAAACCAACCCAATATATAGGTATGAGAACCAATACATTGGTCTGTTCTAAAAACAACCCAAAAATGTATGAAAACCAGAACCATAACCATAACCATAACCAGACCATGGTTTTTAACTACTTAATACAATAAATGATAAAATTTGATACTTTATACAAAGATTAGTTTAAAAAAATATTTAACAATAGTAAAACGTTGAAAATACACACCAATTCACAAAAGAAAAAAAGTAAAGATAGTATATTTACCAATTAAAATTTTTTGAGTCATAAAATTACAATATAGTTCATGCAATAGAAACAAAAGTGAAGGAAAAATAGGTAGATGAACACATGAGTCTAGCACTTCTGGGTATGAAAAGTGAATTACAATAAAAACATATGTAAACTTCAAATTCTTAAATATTGTATATAGTAGCAAAAAGCCACTATGTTTTCATTCTTTCAAATATTATGAAATTATATTTGAAGAACTAAAAGTTGAAGAAAAATCAACTCGGATAAAAAGATATATATATATATATATATATATAAATTGGTATTGATCCGATGTTTCAAAATAAGGACTGAACTAATCGATCGGTTCAATTAAAATTTAGAACCAAAGACAATCCGATAAATTAGTTCGGTCCGATTTTATTGGGCAGGTCCAATTTTGAAAAACATCATGCTCACCCCTAAATTCTAATCCACTTCCTAGATATTCATCTAAACTAACATCACAAAGGAGTTGTATCAAGGAGAAAGTGTTGGCCGGTCAACTTTTTAAAGTTTTAATTCATTCCAGTAACGTATTTTTTTTTCAATGGGAAAAGGATACTTTTAGGGAGAAATGACTGTGATACCCTTAATGAGCCTGAAGTGCGCTACGAAAATGTATCGGGATGCATAAAATTTTGTATCGCGATGCATCAATTTTATTTACCAAGTCCAATTTTGTATTGTGATTCAAAAATTGATGTATTGCAATGTAAAAATTGATGTATTGTGATTCAAAAATTGATATATCGCTATTCAAAAAATGATAAAGAAAGAAGGCATTTTGGATCATCCATCCCTGTTGAAGTTCATCGTCTTCTACTTCAGTTTCCCAATTCGAAAAAAAATTACATTCTCAAATTAAATTGGTTGCTTTCTTCGTTTGTTCCAGGTAGGGATAGTTGAATCAGTAGGCAGAGGTAGGTGGGGATGAGATGGTTGAGTAAGTACTGGACCATAGTTTATCCATGTTCATGTAGAATGGAATCTTCAAGCCAAGTCTCTTATAAATGATGTCCACTTTTGACGTTCTAGAAGAAGAAAAATATGTAAACTTAAACTTTTACTAAAGCCTTAAGATGACGCCTGCAAATATCAACAAATTGCTTGACCCGTCTTGGTCAAATGAAGGAGGACTTTGATGGCAATGAAGCAGTTGACCAATAGGTGAAATCCTTGCTGCCCGAAAGAAATATAACCGCGTATCCATTGAAATGAAGAAAAAGAAAAAAGAAGAAGAAGGAAAATGAAGAAGAAGAATAAATTTACAGAGGTTTTTTTTTCTTTTTTTCTTTTTTTTTTTAACTTTAGGTATTATAGAAACATTTATCTCAAAAATGACATTTTACGGTTTAAAAAAAGAAGGATGAGCTGAAGGATTAACAAATTCTATAAAAAGAATCGGTTAGAATTGCACCCTTGTATAAAAAAGTCGGAACCCCTTACATGTGTCAGCTCAAACCTCAACTTTGAGCAACCTGTTACTCCATAACAAACACAACAATCTATATTATAAAAGAGCTCAGGGTTTAACTGGTGGTCTTGATCGAATTGTATTAAACATAACTCACGGTATACATGAGTTACAAATGAACCCCTCAGTTATGAGTTATGTTTGAATTACCCTTTACAATTACATATAAACCTTCCGTTGTAGGTTTTGTCTAAATTGTCCCGTCAGTTATGAAATTAAACTGATCTCATAGCGACACCGTGCCTATGACACGGAGCACGTATACTAGTACCAACTAAAAACAGTCTAAAACATGTTTTAGAGTTTTTTTTTAGCTCCAATTAAGCCCACAATTGGTGCTCAAACCAACTCTCTATCTCTAAAACCAAGTAAATCACTCTCCTAATTTAGAAAGTTATTTACCTTGAGTAGTACCATTTTATTTCAATTCTGGTGGGCAAAAGAATTACAAAAATATAAATTTTAAAAAGTAAATCCCCTTGATTGACATATATTTTTAGAATATTAATTGAAATAACTAAAATATAAATTTAACATATAAACTATTTTATCCCAATTGTGGTGGGAAAATAGAAATAAAAAAGATGAAACTATATTTGTAGTTAGAGCATCATAAATGTAACCATTGATTTATCATATGTAGTTCTGGGTAATTAACACTCTCAATCATATTTGAGAAATTTTTTCTTTTTATTTACATTCAATTAAAATGGAGCTCTTCAATGCAAATATGAATTTTATCTTATGTGACATGCATCCCACCACTAAAATGAAATTTGACAAAATATTAAAAAAAGAAAAGAAACAACCAATAGAAAGAGTTTTTAAAAAGAAATATGTTGAGTAAGATGTATTCTCACTCTCAAGTAGAATGTGAAATATTGTAATCGTTATCCACAATGTGGAAAAAAAATTGGTTGATACATCATATCCACTATATTAAAGAAACATTTTTTTTTAACAAAAATATATAAATCCTAGGTAGTACCTAATTTATTTTGACATTCACATTAGCATTGGTAATGCTCTTAGGTTTGTTAGTTAAGATTGGAGGTTTTTATAGAGTTGTATAAGGATTGTGAAGTGAGTTCTTTTTGCGAGTGTTGATAAAGTGTTAACAAAACAAAAAAAACAAAGTATTAGAAGAATAGTTTGGAGAGCGATTATTGTGGATGTTCTAATTAAAATCTGGAAGCTTCACCAACTTTGGAAGCAATCCAAAGTGACAATTGATGCGATTCTTTTGACTTAGGTAGAGTTACGGGTTCGTCACATATCAAAACAAAGCTCTCAAAAAGACTTACAAAAATCACAGTTTCACTTGGTGATGAACATTTTTTATACCCAAAAAACGTCTTTTAGACAATGTTACGGGCCACTGAAGTTTTTGTCAGTTTTTGAGATTTTTTTTGTAATTTCAACTATTTATTGCTTTTAGGGTTATAAACATATTTAAACACTTTTAGGGTTGTCTTGTGAGACAGTTTTTGTCATTTTATAAACAAGTTATTTTTCTCAATTCCGGTATTCATTGAATCAACGTGAATTAATGTCTAGATCATGGTAGACTTGTGAACCTCAACAGGATTTGGAAGGTTATCGCTAAAGCTGTCAAGCGGGTCGGCCCGGCCCAAGCCCACCTGGCCTCACTTAACGACGGGCCGAAATAGTGGTGGGCCTCATGGAACTCAAGCTCGACCCATGCGCACTTCGGGCCTATGGGCCAAAAAAATAAATATTTTTTTATTAAAAAAACTCACAAATTAGCTAATAAAAGTTATATAACACATCAAAAGTTCAAAACACACATACATACTAGTTTAACTTATACAATTACAAAGCAAATGTGCAACCAAAACAAATATAAACAAATGTATTAATTTCAACAATTAAACGAAACAGAAACTAGAAAAACTATAATATTACAGACCAAAGAAAAAAAATACATGTGCTACTTGAAATGTATTTTTTTTTTCAAAAAAGTTATAATCAAATTGAAGAAGTTCATCATATTGTCCCTAATTTTTTAATGTGTTTTCTGAGGATAGACAAAAAAATTCGGATTCTAGTTTGCAAAACCATACTAACTAGCAAATGTTCATTTTTTTATTCGTCCGACACAATCTAGCCTTTAAAGTTTATTTTTTATCAAGTTTATATTATTAAGGCTTTTTATTAGCTAATATCAGATAGAGATACTCAATTAAATAAATCAGTTTCTATAAAATTACTAATCACAACCATACTAAACTAGATTGGAATTTGGAAGATCAACTGCATTTCCTCTTTGTAAGTTTCACTTCCATCAATTTAGAATATGAGTTTCAACCAAAAAGAGAACAATGATTTGAAAATAGATCATACTGTGTCATAAATTTATCTAACCAAAAGAAAAAAAATAGTCTAAATGAATGACTGATAGTTTTTTCTTTTTAGATTTATGTTTTAGTTTTTAATTTTATAATTAAGTTTAAATGTTTAACTTTATGATCAGGTCGGGCCGAGCTTTTTGCGCTTTTTAAGGTCGGGCCAAACACGTCCTGCTGGCCTGGCCGGGCCAAAGAGGCCCGGCTTTTTCGAGCCTTCTAAATTGTGTCCTAGGCCCTTGAAAAGTCAGGTGGGTTGGACCGGGCCTATGGGTCGGGCTCGATTTTGACAGCTCTAGTTATCGTAGGTAGTCGTGTGCGATCTCAACAACCTTGATATCTATCGGTTACTTTTCTAGGGCTTCCGCTACATCAGAAACTCATCCTTAAACAACTCAACTATCTCTTATTGAACCCAAATAAACCAAATTTATTGCCCAATGATTTTTCAGGGTTGGGAAAGTATAACCATTACACGTTTATTCCACTTGTACATGCTTTTTTTGTTGCTTCACGTTGTTGTTGTTATTGTAGTTTTTAAGAGATTTAAGAAACAAATTATCATCGAATCGAGTATATCATGAACTCTTCCAAATTTATTTTTCATGCATTACTAGCATGTATGTTATATGTTATATAAATGTAACTTCCATGACCAATGATTTTATCTATTTCTAATTATGACAAACTTTTTTATAAAAGCATAGTTAACATTGATTTTTCAGGCTTGTGCTTAGTTGCCATTCACCTTCATTATTTCTGAAACTATTGTGCTGTGGTTTCCCACTTTGATTTGAGATATTGGAGAAAACTAAAAGAAGGGATGACAACGGGTGAAGTTTGGGTCGAACCTGCCAAACTCCTAACTCATTCGTAATATTATAGTAATCATATATACATGATGGTAGTGTTAGGAGTGGGTCAATGGCTCAACCCTAATCCACTTAGGGTTTGAATTAAAAGAGGCGGATTATAGTGGAATCAGGATCGAGTTCAGATAAATTGTCATCCCTAACTGTAAGCATGCGATTAAGTCGATGATTTCTGAAACTCAAGAAAACTTTTTGAACCCCAACGATACACTCAACTATAATATATCTAGCTAGTAATATCTTTTTCAATAAATAGACATATAGTTGACATGGCCGAGTTGGTCTAAGGCGTAGGATTAATGTTCCTATCCAAAAGGGCATTTAAGGAACTGATACGGTGTCAAAATCTTGGACACCATCAAACTGTTCCAGCCTTTTTAAAACCAATTCCTTGGCTGAATTATAGCCCCCAAAAAAGTCCCCAACCCCGGCAATTCTGAAGTCCAAAATTCTTCCAAAATCAGCCACGAAAATCCTATCAAATTTATCACAAACTACCCCCAACAACTCTTCCGAATCTGATCACTTTACCTTGGCTGAAAATATCCAAGGATTGATCAACCAACCCACGCCTATTGAGGATGGAAACAGGCTACCCAAAGCTAAAATAAAATTAAAAAGAAGTAGAAAGAGAATAGGAGGATAGTACGGCTTCACCAAACGAGCTTCACTCACTCGTTATAAAGAATGCCATTTGATAATTCTTTCACGGCTTCAGTCACCATGAAAAGAATAATCGAAGAAAGAACAACATGTTCTTTGGACGGGTTTCATTCCAAAACAAAAATCTGTTGTGTTCAACAAAGAAAATCTAATATAATCTAATCTATCTATCTAATCTAATCTAACTACTTATAAAACTCTAGGTTGTCTCTTAGAACTTAATGTATGGACAAACGTACCCTTTAACTTAAAACATCATCCATCATTTAATTAAGTCCAAAAGATTAAATTTGTCATAAACTAATTAATTCCGTGATTAATTAAATAATAGTTTAATCCATTGGCTTGTACCTATTTTAAAGTTAGGTCCTACATTTTTTAATTCTATTCATTTCGTCTTGTATTTTGATTTTCTTAACAGTTTCCCCCACCTACTATGATCGTTACAAATGTCGCCCAATATTTTCTAAAATGACAAAATTGCTCAATCGAGACACTAAAACTTTATTCGAAACTAAAAAATAATTTGATTTTACTTTCTTAAATATGTTCGGGAAAGACATTATTTGATTTATATGAAAAATTGTATCTATAATAATAAAATTGTAGGTGATTATCAAGATATTAAGCAAATTTGTAGCATGTTTAGTTATTACCCATGAATAATATAAGAGAAATGAGTTTTAAAAATGTGTCATAATGTCTAGAAGATGGAAAACAATGAAGAACCATTTGATGAATCTGTGTTTTGTTAATGACAATACACATAAATTTACCAATCCAAACAATAATGATTGGAAAAAAATAGCCATAAATATAATAAACCACTTGTCATTAATTAAGGCGAAAAGAGTAAATTTGTCATAGGCTAATTAATTAATTCCATAAATCATTAAATAATGATTTGATCCTTTGACTTACACCAATTTTAAAGTTAACTCCTACATTTTTTTAATTATATTCATTTCGTCTAATATTTTGATTTTCTTATCAATTTCCCCTTCCTACCATTATCGCTACAAATGTCGCCCAATATTTTCTAAAATGACAAAAACACACTTGCTCGGTCGAGACAACAAAACTTAATTTGAAACTAAATAATAATATGGTTTTACTTTCTTAAATATGTTCGGGAAAGACATAATTAGATTTATATAAAAAAATTGTATCTATAATAATAGAATTATCGGTGAGTATCGAGATATTAAGCAAATTTGTAGCATGCTTATTTATTACTTGTGAATAAAATAAGATAAATGAGTTTAAAAAATGTGTCATAATGTCAAGAAGATGAAAAAAAAAATGAAGAACCATTTGAGAAATATGTGCGTTTTGTTAAGGACAATACACATAAATTTACCATGTCAAACAATAATGATTGGAAAAAATAGTGTAAACACCCCAATTTCGTACCCCTGGTATGTGACATGACATGCAATATCAAAACCTGTTAAAACTTAACAAATGACAAGTTACAGGGTTTGAAAATGCAACATGGAAAGCAGGATGTGTAAAACTTTGTAATGCAGGGGCCAAAGTGTCAAAAAGCAGCCTAAAATTGGATCCAGGCGCCACCACCATGCCAACATGGCGTGGTGCCCAGGGCCAAATAGTGCACTTCTGTTTTGACATTTTGTACAAGCTCTCAAGCGCGTGGTACAAGCTGATGAAGCACAAATAAGCAATTTTAAAGACGACGAGGTCCCTTCTTCAGCCTATAAATAGAGGGCTTCGGCTTCAGAATTGAGGGCCGAGAAATCATTCTCACTATTAGCGCACACAGTTCACACAACATTGAGTTTACGCAGTGAGCGATCGTGAGAAAGAGAGAGTACCCCTCCTCCTATAAGCCTCGAAGCTCCTCAAAATCTCCTCCAAACACAAATCCAACCGGTCGAAGTGAACCTTAGCCTTCCAGCTAGGATTTCACCCTATTTCTCCGGTCCCAAAATCTCAAAAAGAGCAGTTGCTCTGCCCGAATCCAGAGGCCAAATCCACCAGAAGCAAGCAGTTGCTCTACCTGATTTCCGCCAGCAGCAAGCAAGCAACAGCAAAAACGCAAGCAGTTGCTCCGCCCATTTTACGATGCCTAAAGGCAACTTTCAAAAGCAGTTACTCTGCCCGAATCGCAACAATAGAAAAAGACTCCCTCTCCCGGAAGCACAGAACGAGCACAACCTACGCTCTTAAAGGTAAACCTTTAAGAGTCTTTTATATAAAAGTGCTATTTTCATCCGTCCCAATGTAAAAAATATAAGCAGTTATGTTACCCGGATTTATATAGAAAATAGCGCTAAAAAGAGCTATTATTATGACCAAATATTTTTAAATGTATTTGTAATTACTGGAAGGAGGCGGCTACAAGTCTGTAAATAATGTAGATACAAATATGTTTGTTTTAATGCTTTATTTTATTTGCTGAATAAATATAATAAAAGCGTATTTTAGCCAAAAACTGTTTTTGAGATCGAAAGGGCGAGTTGAGTGCCTACACCTTTCCACATCGTAACTTAGCCCCCGAACCCTTTTTTTACAAACTCTGGTTATTTTTGGTTTTTCTTTATTTCTCCGTAAAATAAAGATGGCGACTCTGTTACAACATTTTGGATCACAGTGAGGCCCGCAACATCCTTTCTTTGCATTTTTCCATTTTCCCCTAAACAAGGGTTGATGGGAATGAAAAGGGTGATGCACTTTCTGTATCTTGTTTTCCCTTAAACAAGGGAGAGTGAGACATGGGAAACCCAAAGCACTCATAGTGACCCAGAATGTACAACAGTCTATAGTGAGGCAGGACGTGTTCCCACGCGCCTTCGCAACATCTTTTTTTTTTGCACTTTTCTGTTTTCCCCTAAACAAGGGACGATGGGAATGAAAAGGTTGATGTGTTTTCTGTATCTTATTTTCCCATAAACAAGGGAGGATGAGATAAAGAGAAATCCAAAGCACCACAACAAAAAAACAGGGAAACTGAAAGAGATTTTTCGGTTGCAATTCAAGAAAATCGGTTTCAAATTGATGTTTGCAACGGAAAATGTCCTTAACAAAGTACATAGCAATAAGCCTCGTCGCAAAATTGTGCAACCACTTTCTTGTGGTTGCAAAAACCTTGCAACGGAAAAAAAGTAGTTGTAGTTTCGGTTGCGATATGTTTCCTAGGACATCTTTTTATATTTGTTGCAAACAACAACTAATTTATTTATGTTTCTAATTTGCAACTGGTTTTTTCTATTTCAAATTTGTTACACATATAACTAAACTAGCAACTGAATTTTTCAGTTTTTAGTAGGCACCCTAATTTGCAACTAGTTTTTATGTTTCAAATTTGTTACACATAGAACTGAACTAGCAATTGAATTTTTCAGTTTCAAGTAGGCAACCTAATTTGCAACAGGTTTTTCTGTTTCAAATTTGTTGCACATAGAACTAAAGTAGTAACTGAATTTTTCAGTTTCAAGTATGTAACCTAATTTGCAACTGGTTTTTCTGTTTCAAATTTGTTACACGTAGAACTAAACTAGCAACTGAATTTTTCGGTTTCAAGTATGCAACCTAATGTTTCGGTTGCAAAAGTCCGTTGTTGGTTTGTAACTAAATTTTTTTAAAACAGAAAAAACTTGGAACGAAAAATTCTGTTGCAGAAGATTATTTTCTGAAAATAAAATATTACTAATATCATGTATATAAATATTTATCAATTGTACCTGATTGGACATTTCATTTAAAATATCTTAAATCAAACAATTAAAGTCAACAAAGCTTCAAACAATACATTCAAAATGAATTGGCAAACTCTCATACTAAACTGTCGCACTGTTAAACTACATAGAATTTTCAAGTTGTCATACTTTAAACTAAATAGGAGCTCGTGGACGATGCTCGGAGCCTCCTAAGTCCTCGAATTGTGCATCTCTTGGAATTGCAACTAGAAATCATTTTTCATTTGTTCAAATTTAGCCTCATACGTGGAATGTATTTGTGCCGTGACTTCATCCCTCATTTTTTCAACTCTTGCGGTCAACTTATCTTTAAACTCTTGGGTCTGTGTGAAATCTCCATTTGAACGCGTAGATGAGGAAATCGTGCTACTACTCAAGATCTCTGATGCAGGAACCAATGAACCAAAGCCGTACAAACGATTCTTTACAACACCACCTGATACATCCACCCAATCTGTGGAATAAAAACCATCACCTTTCTTTCGAGCAGTATAATCCTCCTAAAATGTAAAAAAAAAAGAATATTATAACTTTTCTATTTTCATTTTATAAATAATAAAATGAGCATTGAGATCAAAGATACATCTTTCAATAGCGATCGAGTATAATTAAATGTTTAGAGTGAACTAATAAAAGTAATAAAACATTTAGATTAAACTCACAAAGATTTTTTTGGACTTAGCATCCACAAACTCACCACTTCCTTGCTTTCTCTTGTGGGTTCTAAGGAAAACGTCATCTTCTGTGATCACTTTGTCAGGATTCTTCTTTATCTGTAATGACAGAGAATAATAATTCCCTCTTATGTTCTATCACAATAAGCAGAGTAACCTCAAAACATATTAACTGTAGCAACCAAGATTGTACTAAAATGCAGAGCATATCCACAAAGACTATATAGACAATAGATAAACTCTTACTATCGCAAGCTCATGTGAGGCAAATCTCTTTGACCCCCCTGAATGTTTAGTTAATCCTAAGCCATTGCGGTCTAACTTACGATTTTTTCTTGCTTGTTCACACTTTTTCCTCGCCTTGTCATTTGCATAAAATAGCAAATGCCGGTTCCATTCATGTTGCGTGCACCAAAATGGGTGCCCACTACACGTGAATTGTTGTCGTCCCCTATGGCACATCCGTTTGTACTGTTCAGAAGCCATCGTATTCCAAATTTTTCGAACTTGTCTTTCCGGATAAGTTTCAATGCACTTGTAATGTTTCTACAATTAGGAAGTTAAAAAAAAATGTTATAGTAAGCATATATAAATTAACTAATTAACTGGATTGAATATGGAAATATTACATTCCATTCCTTGAAATAGTAATCTTTCATCTCCTCGGGTACTTTCTTCCATGTGGGACCATCCTCACCGACAACAAATTTTCCTTGAATTGCATTTGTTATTCCTCTAGCAACACAAGGAAACTTGATACCATCGTCCTGCTCTGGAACTACCAAGCTGAAAGAAAATTAGACCAGCTCAGACATCTAAAAGAAAACATATTCCAGTCACTGTTAGCAATTATACCACAACAATCATTTCGCAAAGATCCCAAGTGTTAACTCATATACAAGGCCTATTTTGTTTCTTAACTTGTTAACTTGTCAAAATGGGACTCTTCAAATGGACAATTATTTCTTCTCAGCTGTTCTTTTTGCTTACAAGGTGATTCTCTGATTAGTGAGCTTTGCTTTTAGCATTATTTTCAAACTTGAAATTGATTAAATTTGGTTCACCTCGCTTCAACCTACAATGGTCACAAGAGCAGATGTTTTAGTCAATCTTGAAAATCATGTTCATGGTTTTTAAATCAAGCTTCCTGTGAAACAAGGTGATGTTGAATTTGAAATTTTGTTCGAATGGTGGAACGTGAAACCTGATATTGATGCGGGAGCAAGGGCTCAAAAATCCGTCAACCTAGGAAGAAATGAAATAAACAATTTAATATAGCATTCACTAAAAGAATAACGAATTACTGGGATTATAGTGAAGCGGCTTTACAGAGGTTTTCAGTCCCTAGGATACTAAGGTAAAAACTTACAATTGCAAAGAGCTAGAAGTACATCAGCTCTTCACAATAGACATGAGCTCTGCCCCATCAATTGTGTTGTCATGCCTATGCTCAAGATTGATAAAATTGAATTTGTTAGCTTTAGGAATGCCCTGATTCTGGATTTCCAGTTGGTAGGATGAGCTCATGCTCCTTAATAAGAGCCAATGCTCTTCACAAGCTGAAGCAATATCCCCTACCTAACTTAAAACAACTCACCCTATGCTAATATATATATATATATATATATATATATATACTTAAAAAGGAAAACAATCTGAGAGATGCATTACGTAACTCTTTCCCAAGGAACACAACAACACAGAAAGCAAAAAGGTGACATGTTCACCATCCAATATCAGTATTCAACATTCACCGGCGACAATGATTTACAATGACAACTCTCCACTTTTCTTATCCTTCCTCAGTCAGAAGGGCGACTCATCCGATAAGAGGAAAATTGAAGAGCAGAAGCTAAGGGAGCAAAGACCAAAAGCAAATGAGAATAAGCCTGTAATGACAGAGTAAATGACTTTGTAGTAAGGATCTGCATGGGTGCTGATCTTTTTGGATATGATTATAATGTAATGAACTTATTTGACAGTGAATTTGGTGTATGAGTTTTCTATTAACTCTTAAGTTTGTACCTTTCCCTCATCTACTTGTTGATTTAGAATGGGTAATACATATATATATACTTTCGGTCCAGTGCAAGTGCAGAATCATTGCACAAACCACACTCGCTCATATCCTTCGTCAACTGTTAGTTTTGGTCTAGTACATCATGATGCATAATGGAATGGGTCCATTTCTTCATATCATGTAATAGATGAATGATGTTTTTCAGAGCAAATTAGAAGCACATCTCTAGGAATCACACCTCGCCTACATGAGCTGCCAGCTATGGTGGTTCCATTATAATTCCTATACCATATGAAAATCATGCCTTCTGATTAATTATTGGATGATGCAAAACTTTTTCTAAATAAAGAGCAGCCCCTATAAGGCAGATCAAACACACGATTCGCGCCACCTCCAAGGTACAAATCACAATTAACAGGTCACCTTATAGAAAATCGAAACCACTTTTTATGTACACAAATCCATTTTGACAATCAAGGTTTTCAAGAGGATTAGGCAATTTTGTGTGGGTTTCGTGACAGTAGATGAAGCTACTCAGAAGAGATTGGATTTGAGATGGGCTTGTATCTTGGTGTAGTACTGCGAGACTTTACTGACCTGCGTTCGTATTATGCACAGTCTGCTCCGTAAGTAATTTGCCCACGTCCCAATACTACTTTAGGGCTTGATAATTACGTGAATGATATGAATATATTAGCTTTTATGATTAATTTTCCAGGGTCTATCCATTGCACCTTCTGCGAGAAATCGAGACTAGAGCATGGCTGCTGGCTATAGAATCTGAAGCACAGTCAAGAGTGATGGAGAGATGCCCTTAACCGTTCTACAAGGATTCCCGGTCGGAAAGAGCTCCAGTATTGTGGATCACACTGCAAGTATTATTTCAAAAATGGACAATCATATAAATACAGTGATGATTAGGATTGAGAAAAATGATGCAAGGGACTATAGTTTGTCGCTTCAAAAGATCCTGCAAGTCATGGATGCTAGCTTATCAAATACATCCGGAGGGAACACAAAACCGAAACGTCGAACCAAAGGCTTTGTGCCATCAAGACGGCCTTTCATTGATACAGTTGACAAAAATATATATTCTCGAAGATGGTCTCGCCTCTTCTTACAAACGACACACACTTACAAGATGAAAATATCAAAATGGATTTATCTTTTTCAAGGTGGGAGGAAAGTATTGGACCTACAGAGTGGAAAGGGCGTTCTTTCTTTGTTGGAATTTGGACACATAACTGCCGCGGACAACTTCAAGACAAGCTCTCTCATGCACATGTACCATCGAATTTGTTATTGTGGATGTAGCCCTTAAGCTTGCAACTGCTTCAACTCCTATTGGCAAAGTTGCCATATCGATGTTGGATGAAGAAGTGCGCTCAATTATTCAATCTTACAACTTACCAACTGTGCACCATTTTACTGATCCAATGCAGGTTCTCATTCACATCTTTCACTTAACTCTTTTCCAAGCATTTGTAAATAATCGGCACAGTGACAAGTTTCCCGTGAAGCAGTACGTATGACAAATATTTAGGGCATATCTACTCCGTTCTACTTCCTGGTTTTATAAACGGGCATTGTCATGGATGGCTTTATCTGAATAACCTGTATGATTAAAAGTTTTAGCAAAATGCTAGTGTGAGCTAGACTTCATATTTCATATTTTAGTATAGCAATATTCAGTGCTTGTACTGAATTAAATGGGCTAGTGTTGGCACTGGAAGGTATTGATACATGTGGTAATCATTCTCTTCTTCATCTATTCCTTTTCTCTCCCTCTCGTGTCTATACCTGTCTTAAATGAGTCATTCCTAGATTTCTATCCCTCTTGTTTTTAGGTAGCCCTCTTCTATTTCGGCGACTGGCAAGAAGCACAAAGTCTTGGACTCTCAGAAATCCATCTATTGTTCCTTTGTTGATGCCTTCTAGCAATTATATAAAATGATGTAGTAAAAGAACAGATGATAACTTTCATAGTCTTAAAGAATGGTAGACCGGTTGGATTGAAGCTTTCAGGATCTTTTTCTGTTCAATATCTTGTTAGCAAGAGCAATTGTTCCACTAAGTTATATCTCATGTGTGATTCGGGTTTTGCATTCCTTTGTACAGTTTACATGGAATAGGAGATCTGGAAGTGTTGCTAATGCCTTTTCACTTGGGGAGGAATCTCAAATATCTTTAGCAAATTTATCTGGAGGAGTTTTAGGATTTTTATTAGACCGAAATGTATGTTTGCCTTGATATATAGTATAACTAAAAGATGACCTTTCACACCTATGAGAAGGAGGCTCTCAAAGTAACAAATTTATTTTTCTCGGTGTTCTTAGATGTTTTTAATTTTTGTTTTTTGATATACTTTTACACACACATATATGTATTTATTTGGGTGTTGCCTAGATATTAAGAAAGTTCTTCCAGTTTTCCTGTATTGCCATGCACTTTTAAACTAATATGTATGAGCTCTTTTCTTCTATTCAAGGTATTGGAGAGTTTGGTTGCCATTTTCACTGAAGGTAGAGGACGCGGATTGTGTAGGAGAATAGTATCTGTTGTAAGAGCTGCAAACGTATTGGGGCTTTGATTTTCGGAGGCATTTGATAAGCATCCAATTGAACTGCTACAGCTTCTTTCTCTGAAAGGCCAAGACTCTTTTGAGGAAGCTTATCTCCTAGTGCAAACTCATCCCATGCCAGCTACGAATATTTCTCAAATTCTTGCCGAATCCTTTCTAAAGGTGCATTTTCTAGTACACTTAGTTTTGTAGACACCCCAATTTCGTACCCCTGGTATGTGACTCTGACATGTGATATCAAGAATTGTTCAAACTTAACAAATGTCAAGTTCCAGGAGTTAAAAATGCGAAAGGCAAAGCAGGATGCGCAAAACAGTGAATTGCGAGGGGTAAAAGTGTCAAAATCAAACTGGAATAGTGGCTCTGGCGCGGCCAATAGGCTGCATGGGTGCCACACTAGAGGAGTGATATTTCCGCGCCAAATATGAACAGTGGCCTCTCTCAGTTAACGCAAAACACAAATTGTAAAGGCCGTTGTACAATCCATCGATGCCGGCTGAAGAATTCAGGAAATGCCGGATGACTCCTCACTTCCACCGATAAATAAGAGAGCTGGGCTCCCTCATTCATTGTAAAAAAATCATCACAACGAAGCACTAAGAAATTCTTTCTGCGTCTCGACGAAGCGAATAGTTACGAGAGGTGTGAGTTAGGTGAGTGAAGCCCACTAAAGTCTCCAAACCCCGTCCAAATTTCACCAAAATAAATATCTACCGGTTATAAGTGATCCCTAGCCTAGTTGTTAGGTATCCACCTCACTTCCCCGGCCCAAAAATCCCAAAGTAAGCTGTTACTCTGCCCGAGTTATGAGCTGAAAACCCAAAAAACTAAGCCGTTATTCCGCCTAACCAAAAAGGCCAAAACCTACCAAAATAAGCTGTCACTCTGCCCAAGTAGATAAGCCAAAAGTCACCAAAATAAGCAGTCACTCTGCCCAAATCAAAACAACAACCACACAACAAACAACAAAAAGACTCCTCTCCACGGGCGAGGCGAGCACACTACCGGTCTAAAAGGTAAAAGCCTTTAAGGGCGTTATTTTATTTATTTATTTACTTTTCCAGTCATTTATTATTTAAAGTTGTTATTTAAATCCGGCACAATGTAGTCAATATAAGCTGTTGTGCTGCCCGGATTAAAATAGGAAATAGTATGTAAAAGAGTCGTTATAATGACCAAATATTCTTAAATAAATTTGTAATAATTGTAAGGAAATGACTGCAAGTCCTTAAATAATGTAGCCATGTATGTATTTGCTTTAATTTCTTGTCTTTTAATGCTTTATTTATTTACTAAATAAATATAACAATGAGCATACTTCAGCCAAAAACCACTTTTGAGACCGAAAGGGCGAGTTGGGTGCCTAGCACCTTCCCAACTCGTAACTTAGCCTCCGAACCCGTTTCTTTTTCTCTGGTTTATTTTTCTCTTTTTTTTTTTGGTTTTGCTTTATTTTGCCTTAAAATAAAGATGGCGACTCTAAAACTTTCAGATCCAGTGGGGCCTCGCAACACTCCTTCTTTGCACTTTTCCGTTCTCCCATAAAAAAGGGAAAATGAGAATGGAAGGATGATGTATTCCCTAAATCCTGATATCCCCTAAAAAAGGGATAACATGATGCGGGAAACCCAAAGCTCCGATAGTAATCTGAAACGGGCCATAAGGCTATTTTTAATAAAATCCATAGTGGGGGCGTCGCAATATCCTTTTTTGCACTTTTCCGTTTTCCCCTAAAAAAGGGAAAATGGGAATGAAAGGGTAATGCATTTCCATATCCTGGTATCCCCTAAAAAAGGGATAACTTGATGCGGGAAACCATAAGTTCCCATATTGGATAAAAATTTCACTAAAGGCAACCGAGGCGCATTCAAACGCGCTAACATAGACAACACTCCTCTCGCACTTTTGATTTCGTGTTCCCCTATACAAGGGAGGGTGGAACGAGAGCAGTGGTGTCCCGCATCCGCATGCACGCACAGCCCTATCCAAGGGCGCGCGGGGCGCGTGGCGTACCCCGGGAACCTCATAGTGGCGACTCTGTTGGGGAGTTGTTTTATTTTAAATAAAATGGAGGACTAGACTCATAAAATAAAACTTTTTGTTTTTATTTGTTTCTGGTAAAGTATGCTTGTTATATTAATTTATGTATTTGAATATTACGTTCTTATACATCCGTGCCTATATTTGTGGATATGATCCTCCATCTTGCAGTAGTTTCGTTCCGATAACTGTTATATGTGTATTTAAAAATATTCTTCTTTTTAAAAACAATCAAAAAGAAAAAAAAATCGATAAAAGTTCAAAATAAAAAAAATATATAAATACATATGTTTTATCTATGTTACAATAAAATTCCGGGCAGCACAATAAAAGGGCCGGGGCTTAATTATTGCTTTATTTCCGGCTCTGTATTATTATTTCTTTCTGTTCATTTTTCATTTTTCTATTATTCTGTACATTTGCACATATTTACATTCATTCTGTCATTTTATTTTGGGGACATAGGACCAAAATTTGTAATTAATAGGGATAGATAGTTTCCCCACTTTTCTTTCTATTTCTTAATATGGTGTGCTTGCTTGCTTGTGCTCAAATTAAAAAGTCGAGAAAATCCATACATAACAGCACGACATGCCATATTTGTTTTATTTTTCTGTATATATATCTCGAAAAAAAGACTTTATCGCTTAGATACCGCACACACGTGCACACATATAGGTATATTCGAATCGTTATTCTACACCATGGCCAGCCTACCCCCTACATAAGCCAACGCTAGAATGCATATAGCTTCTCAGGACACTTCATAGACCGATCGGTTTTTTCATCTTCGAATTGTGAGTCAGCCCCTAAAAAAAATGATATATGAAAATGATAAAAAAAAAAAGAAAAGAAAAAATATATATATATATATATATATATATAATGCGCAAGTTAGAAAATATAATAAAGTGTGCACAAAAAAAAAAAACAAGTAGGGGCTGATTTATTATTCTCAGATGCTCGACCTAGACCATTTCGGATGGTGGATCCTAGAAAGAGTATAGGCCCTTCGCCTCGGTCTAGCTCAAATCTCGGGAGTCGAAAGGCAGTGGAATACGTTGGTCCTATACTGAGAAAGAATCCACTGCCAGGAAAGTCCTCGAGATCGTCAAAATAAAGTGGTGCTTATCCGGTCAATTGTAGGGAACAAAAATAAATAATAATAAAATATACTAATAAGGTACGCTGTACTCCAAAGCCCAGAAAGCCTCCAGCCAGCCTTCTGATACCTCCAAACCCAATTTCTCAGCCAAATACCAACCCACCAAATATTGCCACTACTCCAAATCCATATCCAACCCAAAATTCCTATCCAACCCAAAATCCATATCCAACCCAAAATCCCTATCCAACCCAAAATCCTTATCCTGTCCAAGACCCAAATTCAAACCAAAATCAAAATCCTTATCATAACCCTTACCAAACGCCTCCTCAAAATCCTTATCAAGTACCACAGCTAGAAATTAATCAAGTCTTTCCTAATCCTACCAGCATATACCAAAATCCAACTCCCTTTCCCACCAAAATGGAGACAAACATGGAGAACTTGAAAAGTATGATGCTCGAAGCTCTGGACAAAGAAAAGTTTTCTATGAAGGCATTAACGCTAAAACCTTCAGCCACACTACCCCCAAATTTCAAAATGCCCGACATAGAAAAATTCGACTGGAATGGATGCCCTATCTCCCACCTAAAATCTTACTCTACTGGCATGCAATCAAGAGGGGCTAGTTTCGAAGCCATGGCCTCCAATTTTCACCTTACCTTAATAGGGGCAGCTAAGCAATGGTTAATGCTAGCAGATGATAGCACCATGGGAACTTGGGACCAAATAGCTGAAGGGTTCCTAGAAAGGTACAAAGACAATACCACCACTGAAAATAAAAAGGGAACTTGAGGCATGCACCCAAAAGGAAAATGAAACATTCGCATTTGCAGCCAGATGGAAGGATAAAGTCGCCTGACATCTGGACAACTTGATCCTACTGAATCATGCAATGTTCATCAAAAACCTCCTACCCCATTTACCTAGAACGCATGCGGTATCTCCTTATAGCAATTTTAAAGAAATAGTGGAGATAGGAGTCCGTATTGATGAAGAAATACGTATAGGATCCCTAGAGATTGATACACATACACCCCCAATTTCACTCGTGACTCGAATCGACGAAGAGTCTTCTAAGAAGTCAACGTGGTTGAAAGAATTCCACCGGTAAATATAGTAGTGTGCCATGGTCATATGAATCTGCCAACTCTGTTGAAGGAAGCAGTAATGCCAACAAGAACCTCATAGGACCCTACCGAGCAAAAAGAAGGCATTACGATGAACTGAATGCCCCAATGTCCGTGATTTTCCAAGGCTTAATGGCACAAGGGGTTTTGAAACCTATGGAAAACTATCGACCTCCACCAAAGCTATCGACACGTGACCACTCTCGCATCAAGTAGTATCATCGTAGCAAAGGGCCATCCCAATCGATAAGTGTTATAAGCTCGAAGTGCCATCCAAGATCTTATTGATGGCCAAATCATTGAAAAGCCTCACCCATGATTGTCTCTAGTAAAAAGTGAAAAAACCCTAGAATACCCTTGATATACACCTCCAAAGACTCTTTGCACCTTTGAATGTTCTTTTGTCGAATAAAATCTCCAGAAACAACTCTTTTCAACACAAAGGTCAATTTTGGAACCCTTGTTGTTTTCTCGGTACCACTAACAATTTTGGTGGGCTAAAAAAGTTGACTCATCACATTTACTCTCTTGAGAGGACTGTCCGGAGGTACGTAATCATTACATCTCATAAACAAAAAATTATTATTTTTTTAGAAAAAAAAAAAACAAAGAAAAAAAAGGGAGATTTCGCTCTTCTAAAAAAAGAAGAGAGTCTTCGAAAAAAAGAGGAGAGAAAGTCTTTTTCTATATGTTGTCTTCTACTTCCCAAAACATGTAAAGACGGAAATTCCCCCCTCACCATTATTTTCAATCGCCATCACCAGTTGATAAAAGTGCATCAGTCATTCTTGATTCAAAAAAAAAAAAAGAAAAAAATCTAGCAAGTCCTACTTTGAGATGTCAAGGTCTACCACCACAAAAAAAAAAAAAAAAGAAAATAAAGAGCAAAAAACAAGAAAAGAAAAAAAGAGAAAAATGATGAAAAAAAGAATTGAGAAAAAATAAGAGGAATCGATAGGAAGCTAGAAAAGAAAAGAAAGTTGGAAAACCTACGACCAGAGAAAGCGTAAAAGTCCGAAAGCCGAGAAGTCCGTAAAAGCCAAGCAACTCGTGGATCATACACAACAATTCAGACTAGGGGCTTTCAAACCCCTGAGGTATCTTTAGCCCATATTAATACCTACAACTTATCCTTGCGAGTATGCTCATTTGTCTTCGTTATTTTGAAAGCCCAGCCAAGTCTTCAAACTGAGCCTTCCAAAAGTATTTATCTATATTCAAGTCTGACAAAATTCTTGCTTTTCCTATATTAGCTTGTCAAGTCTTCTTCTTGATCTCTGACCGCCACATATCGCCGAAATATATGTAAGAAAAAAAAGAGAGATGAAGACGACGAGTCAACTCATGAAAAAACATGATAAGTCTACATGAGTTGATGATGAGTCATCAAGAAGATATGGACCCGAAAACTTTTAAGAATACAAGGAATCCAGAGGTGCAAGTCGCCTTGACCGTAATCACCTTCGACCTATCATTGCAGCCGAGCTATTAACGGTACACATAGGGACTCCCAACCATACACCCAACCCCTTCTAAATGCCCCGAACAAACCCACCAATTTCCAAAGCCTAACCATCTCTACAACCCAACTTCTCAAAACTAGGGCTGCTCCACCCTTATATATATCCACCAAGAGTGACAATCTTCTTTTATCCCAAGAGAGAGAAGACGAGTATCACTTCAAGCACTCTCCCAAATTGCTCCGAGAGGTCAAAAAAAAAGAGAGAGAAGAAATTTCCCTCTCGCAACAAAAAAAAAAGAGAGAGAGAAAAGGAAAAAAAAGAGATGCCTCTCCTAAGCAATTTCTTCAAAATATTTCTCTCGCAACCAAAAGAAAAGCATCAATCACTCTTGGACAACCCCACGATCCGCAACCAAAGCTGACAGCCAACCTCCCGACCATACCTACAATCAGGTCTAGAGACCAAATTCTCATCCAAACCCACAATCTAAAAAGCCAGCCAATGATCCCTTCTGACCGCCTTTCAAAAAAAAAATTCCACAGCCCAAAATACCTTTGAATCAGAGGCCAATCAGATCCTCAGTCCTAAAGCTAAATCATCCTAAATGCTTGAACACTATACCCTAACCTAGTCACCACCTATAGCTGCTTTCAATCGGATGCAACGTGATCCGGTCCGTGACGTAACTCCTTGCTAAAGACACACAAAATTATCAAAAGATAAATGTTAAGTATGGTCCATAAAACTCCTGTGATACTCGGCAATAAACTCTGGATCATGACTCTTTTTTTTGTCCAATAGAGTCATCCACTTTCTGTGAGCATACTCATTTCTGTCTCCCACAAAAGTCTCTCTCAATTGAGTCTTTCTGGAGCTGTCTCCAGTTAACCTCTTCAGAAACTTGCCCATGCAATCTTAGAAAATTTGGTTGATTAAATTCATCCTGGGGCTTCTCTCGCTAAACTCATTGGATACACAAGGGCTCATTATCTCTAGAGGCAGCTGTCATTTCCACCTCTGCTCGAAGAAGCGAAGAGGCTACAAAGTCGTGATCACTCAAGAATAAACAGTTCATCCTCGTATGCATCGAAAGACTGGTTCCTTACAAGGTAAACAACTCACTAGGTTGAAAACCCGAAAGGGCGGCCTAGGCAAAAGTAAGGGCACGAACAGAAAAAAAAGAGAGAACAAGAAAGAAAGAAAAAAAATCAAGAAAAGAAAAGGGAAAAGAAAAGAAAAGAAAAAAAATGGTTCCTATGAGGCATTGATTAGTAGGGCTCACTAGTCCCGGTTGAATTCCTTTTTTTGAATGATGCACTAGTCAAAAGATTGAAAACTGACTCAACACATCATTCGCCTCCATTTCAAATATCACCAGCAACTCCTATACACATAACCCTCCAAAGCCAACTTAAAGTCACATCTCAAGCTCTCATATTGCATTTCCATCACCTTGCCTTATCATGTCTTAACATGTTTAAGAAACAGATGGTACACATGCGCATTCAAAAGTTTTTTTTAAAGAGAAAGGGAAAAATTTCATTCACATGCTTGCCTTTTCTACCGTGATCTATTAGTCTTCTCCGCCAGACGCCTATGAATGTTCCTCCCAAAGATCTCGCCAAGGACCACCTCCAAAGATCCTCGCCAGATCATCAAAAGCTACATAGAGTGAAGTCCATATCCCCAAGATCACCGCAAGTAGGCGTAAAAGCCAAAAATCGGCAAAGCAGAGTTAAAAGAAGAAATTTCTAGCCAAGGCCGAAAATAGCAAAGAAAAGAATTTTCAAATTTAAGCCGAAAATGTAACAAAGAAGGAAGGAAATTTCCAGCTAAGGTCGGAAAATTGCAGCAAAGAAAGAAAAAAAAAAAAAATTTTAAAGAAAGTCTGAACTGCGCAAAAGAAAAATCTCAGCTGGTGCAAAGAGCAAAGAAAAAGAGCACATAAAGCAACAAGAGCGCCAGCAACAAAGAAGTGGGATGTAAGTCGCAAATGCTAAGCCAAGGTAAGAAAAGGTAAGTATTTTACCCCTTTTTGTCCATCAATAGCTATGTTGGAAAACTTTCCTTTGGCGGGCATACCCCGTGATCGTAGGGAGAGGTCTTGTCCTCCCACATGGGCAAATTGCTCCCGAGGAGACATCTCATGCATCACAACATTCTTGATAGACTACTTATAAAGACATATCACTTATTATTACCTTTTTTAGTAATGCGATGGATATCGCGATTCAAAGATATGATGCAATGGATATTGCATTCGGTTCTTCCATGTCAATGCGATGGATATCACATTCAGCGCCAAGCGATGCAATGGATATTGCATCCGCCTTTCCAGTCAATGCAACGGATATCGATCCAAAGGCGGCGATGCAATGGATATTGCATTTGTTCTTTTCTCGCTCACGCGCGGATATCGTGATCAAAGATTATGGCGTAATGGATATTGCATCGCATGCCTTCCGTGTCGATGCGATGGATATCGCATTCATTGCTGGTAAATGCAATGGATATTGCATCCGGCCCTTCGTGTTAATGCGATGGATATCGCGAGGCTCCGCATGATGCAATGGATATTGCATCCGCCTTCTCAATAAAGTTATTGCGATGACATGGATATCGAGTTTGCGATGCAATGGATATTGCATCCGCTTTTC